>JAQFVV010006922.1:0-32500 GCA_028023455.1 Epiperipatus broadwayi | reverse complement strand
ACAACAACACATATTTTATACTTGCCCAGCTCTATCAAACACATGTAAAGCCTTGATAGATACCTATCAACACAAAAACATTTCAGTAATAAATATCATGCAATCATTTAAGAAAGCTTCTACTCACACAGTGCGGGCAATTACATTTCTATTAGATGCATACTGGTGCACTCGTTGCACCTTCATATTCAGAAATAACACAAGAAGACATCCAGCTACCATTAGTAAACAAACTGAAACAATTAAGGACACGAGATTTTAAAATTACTCATCCAGATATTGTAGCTGCAATATGGTCACTCATAAACAACTTTCCAATCTATAATCACAATACACTAGTCCAAATAGCCAACATACATTCACAGATTCATAAATGTAATTATTTATCTTGTCCATTCATCAAGCCATCTTCCAAGAAAAAACTTATAAGGAACTATGAAAGTACAAGAGAATCACAAATATAGAACTATACTAATATTCAAACTTAACCCATGATTGCACTTGTAACACGACACAATCAAATTTGTAAAACTATTGTAACTTTTTTAAAGTGTTAATAAAGATGTATCTTTGAAACATAATAATAATAATAATAATAATAATAATAATAATAATAATAATAATAATAATAATAATAATAATAATAATAATAATAATAATAATAATAATAATAATAATAATAATAATAATAATAACAACAACAACAATAACAACAATAACCACATACAACTAAAGGATGCTTCATGTTTTTTTTTTGTTATTGGTTAGTATAAATTTAAATTAAACCTGGATGGTAATATAAACATCCTCATTTGTATATAAACCAATCATAAATCGTAAAAAAATTGTAATATAAGTTATTTAAAGCTAATGATGAATTTTTAGTTGAAAATACAAATTATATATTTGTAATAGTTAATTCAAATAGTGTTTATAAAATGTATTTTTAACGTTATTGTAGAAATAAGTTAAATTTGTATTTTTAATATTTAATGTTTATTTATGGTTAATGCTGTTGAAATAAATAAACTATTTACTAAAAAAAAATCAATGAAATGTAACAGAATTTAAGTTAGAAAATGTAAATCATTTTATTTTGAGCATTATAATGTCATTACTTATTTTTTTGTTGGACAAATGAATGAATTACAAGAGGAGTAAGTATTTATAACTGTCAAACAACATGAAATAATTCTTACGTTTTATTCTTGTTTGTATTAAATGATTAAATGTTTTTTTTAAAACTTCTAAAATTTTGTTACAAAATAATAATGTGACTTAAGTTATTCTAATGTAAAGATTTACCTGTTGTTTATTTATAAAGATATTGAGTTTGATAAGTGCATGTATTTAACATTTTCTAAAATAAATTGTCAACGTTAGTGATCAGCATGGGTAATTTGTTATTAAAACTTTGAAACAAACATTATGTAAATAATTGTGTTTATATTGTTCTGTCTTTATTTTACAGAAGGATATGCTAAGTAATGATATGTATGTCACCTGTTGATTAATTAATATATCCCATCCAGTACAGAGAAATATTAGTATATGATGATTGGTTCTCTACACATTACAGAGGGTATTGATATTTTATGGAGATATCTATTTGTGCATGCATCTGAACTGCATTTAGATTTATTAAGATATATGTATCATTGTTTAGAATTATTGATGACATGAATTCCAATCAAATTCACTTGAAAATAAATTAAATTTGTAATTTATGTAATGTGTTTTTTTATGAATATCTCTAATTCTATTTATAAAGAATGAATGGTTAATAAAAAACAATGAATTATTGATGTAAATTTAATATTCTTACATATAACGCAAAATATTATACAATGTTTTATATGCCTGTTTCACAATTTCATGCATACTAGAGATTTTACTCATGTGTAAATATATATATGAAGAGATTATTGAAGAAAGTGATGTGTGCATTCATCTATATGTGGTACAATTACATAATAGAATTATAAAAATGGAGGCTTTAATAAATAACTTATGTACAATATAGAACAGGTTCATCAATGGCAATGAAATTAGCTCAGATGTTAGATATAAACATTATCATAACAAAATGGATTAATGTAGGATCTCATTAATGTAGGATCTCATAAAATTATGCATTTATAATCAAATAGACATTTGGGATATTTGAGTATATAATTTATTAGGATTCTTGAAATATGCTGTTTGATTTACTTGCTAATAATATATTAATTGAATTACTTGTTAATGAAAGTATTTATTTATTGGCTAATCACAAATATTAATTAATTTATTATTTTTATCTATTTTTTGGCACTATAAACATGTAGAAAAATTAATTATAATTAGATATGGATAAAGCTTCACATACTTTTCAGATTTAATTTCCAATAAAAATATATTCATAGTGATTTAAAGTGCTATGAGAGACCAGAGCTTGGAGACCTTCCAAGTAAGTTCCATAAGATTTATAGATAAAATATGTAATAGCCTTAGAGTATAATATATATTAATTTAAAATTCAGTTCCCAGCATTAATACAAAAGTCATGCCTAGGGGAAGTTCATGCTACTACCACTACTGCAACCAGTACATTTTACCTTCCTGAAGTTCATAAACCAAGAATCATTGGAAGACTTATTTTAGTAAATATAAACTTAAAACATTTGTTGATAGTCTTACATATAAAATTCACTATTAATCAATTCTTATGTTAAATATACTACTCATTTATTTTGAATATTGGAAAACATTAAATCTCAACTACCAGATAAATGTTTTTAGTAGGTTTAGACTTTTCATCACTGTGTAATAATATATATCATAAGGAAGGATTAAATGTGCTTTACAGTGTAGAAAATATCATTGCTATTATATTACAACTATTACTATAATGATATGTTTAATTTTAAAAAATAACTTTTTACTTTAAACCCTAGATATTATTTGCAAAAAATAATATACAAAATGGCACAAAATTTGACAATATTCACAATTAGAATCCTCTCTTGTTAGAATTGACTGGCTTCAATTATGCACATGGCTTACATGTATGGGTATATTTTAAAAAATTGTCTTGTAATGAGAAGGAATTTCATACTTCTTTAGATTTTATAATGAGATTTAAGTTAAAATGTGCACTAATAGCAGCTGAACAGAAGTTTATTATTTATAATTGAAATACCAAAATAATGCTGATCAATTTTGAGAGTTAGAGTATTCTCAAAATCATAGCTGGGTTTAGTTATAAAGTGATATAGTGAAAGTGTGTGCCAGTATATATATTGTTGTAAAAATTTAAATTTATGTAAAATATAAAAAAAATAGAGAATCCACTTCTTGGAGAGAGTGAAGGATGGATCTTTGCAATTAATAGCATGGGTGGAATTGGCTATGTAATATGCTCTTCTAACTTTCCACCTTCAGTTGTGTCTTTCAGTATACTTAATTGCTGTTAAAGATGGGGTGAACAAATGTTTAGTTAATTTCTGTTCAAAAAAAACTGAACTGCAATCTGTCTTAGTGATTGCTCTCTTGTAAGTGTAGTGATGCTGCTCCAATCATGTAGATGAAGACACCTAGTATTTTCTGAAAGAAACAGAATTAAACCTGGTATTAGAGCATTTAATTCCATAGACAGTACAAAGGATGTTCTCAAGTTCAAGTTTATCCTTTGAGTTATTTAGCAGTCTATTGATGGAGAGGGTGCAAAATTGTAGGCTGTAAATAAGTGCTCATATATTTACTGGTTTTAGTAAGAGTGGGGATATATTAAGGAAAAAACCATGGTCTGTCATCTGAGGGGTATGGGTAAAGTAAATCTTTCTGTAAAATTGTTTTATTTTTTAGAATGGGTGTTTGAATGCAACATATGTAAGGTCATTTGTATATGATTCTATGTTGGTTTTACATGAAGATTTGATTTGTATAGAGACTGTTTGCCAAAGAAAACATAATGAGAAGCCTTCTAACTCATGGGCCTGAAGTGTGGTGGATCTTGCATATGTGAAATTCCATATTTCAAGTGGTTTAATATGCATAAAGAAGTCTAGATGGAAAACCTTTTACATATTAAATCAAGGTATTTCATAAATTGTGAGGAGTCCACATTTGACAGTGAGACATAGGGCAGATTGGTTTTCAAGGCTGACTTTAATTTAATGAATGGCTGGTTCTGGCCCTGTAATGAAGATGCCACCCGGAACATGCTCAAAATATGGTGGAATGACATATCTTTTTATAATGGTTAAGGTATAAATTAATGATTCAACTAGACTCATAGGCCAACTGTCAAACATTTGTAGTAGTGGCTCCATGTTCCTATATTTTTTTTGTTATTTTACATAAATTTAAATTTTCACAATAATATACTTTCACTCCATCATTTTATAACTAAGCCTACATATGATTATGAAAGTAGTGTAACTTGAAATAGCTCAGCATTATTTTGATATTTCAATTAATAAGAATAAACTTCTCTTCAGTAAATATTAGCGCACATCTTAACCCATTACTTGCTGTCAAGTAGAAGGATAAACACCATATCATTAAATAGTTTTAATAAAACTGTAGAACGTACAATATTTTTTTCAAGAGTAGCTTATTGTTGTGATATTTGAATTATTTACATTAATAATATTCTGAGATATAAAATATACTGACAGCTAAACTATCTAGATTTTAATAATAACCCCCAAACACATAAAATTTAAAATTAAGATCTCCTATAGTCATTTTTTTTAAAATTGGTAAAATTTGCAGCAATGACAAATTTATTTAATAAAACAACAATATTTTATATAATAAATTTAAAAATATTAAATACTCTAAAACATTCTTTTATAGTGCAGTAATAAAATCTACAGAAGTTGAAAGAAAGAAATTTCAACTCCATAAAAAAAAAAAAGTTGCTAGCTAGAAGTTTTATCACCAGTACTTACTTTTAAAACGTTTTAACCAATAGAAATCTCATATTGCAGAAACAATTTAAAATAATAAATTGTACAAATTATTGAAATATTTTTGCCATCTTCCTAAATTTTGTATTGAAAACATAAAACAATTAAAAATAGACTTGTCAAAACAAAATTTATTAATAACATCGTATCAGAAATAGAATGTTTTTCATGTGGAGATAAAATAACTCTTACATCGAAACATAATATTGTTACAAAATAATTCAAGATAATATTAATAACATTTTAAAATGATATATCATCATATATATCAATTGCAAATGGATTAACTTTATATTTAATCGAATGCAACAGATGTTTGAAATATTATGTCGATCGACAAATATTCTTCATATTAAATTAACTAATCTTAGATTTGATATTGTGAATAAAAAAAATTGACATACTACTTATTATTTAAAAATTTCAATTTACTTGTTCACTCAATAGATAATTTAAGAGTGATTACTAAAAAAAAAAAAAAAACCTTTCCATAAGAAAGAAAAGTCCCCCTCCCACTATTTTAAGATCTTAGATCTACACGTAAATAATCAGAACATAAGCACGATTACAATATACAGTTATCTACTTTTATAATATTTTCTGAATGGATGCTTAAAAATGCTTATGTAAGCAATTTTAAACTATCTGATTAGAAATAATTTTAATTATTTTATTTTACATTTATTGTTTAAAATGTTCAAAAATTATTTATTTTATAATATTTGAACTTATTGTACACATATATTTCTTGTATACATAAACTTTTAAACAGACATCTATATCATTATCCAACATGTATTTTTTAATTAATTATTTAAATATTTTATAAAGTTTTGGTGGAAAATTAACTTTTTTAAAGCAAGTAAGTTTGAGATTATCAAATGTTTGGCTGTTTTTTTTAAAACATATCTTTCCACTCTATCGCATAACACTGATCACTTAAACACATTATATATTGAAAAGATAAATAATCATCAATAAAAGTATTTCATGCTAAACCAGCAATTATCAGTTGGTTATCACATAGTAGAGATGTCTGCTCATCCTTCATACATGTATTAAATGGATCATGTCCTGTACACGAGGGGTCAGATTGACTTTAGGTCAACATGGGTGTGCCAAGAATCTTTGCCTCAAGGTGGCCTTTGAGCATTCCATCATCAGACCTTCAATTGGATGGACAATTAAAAAGTAGGAGTGTGGATTGAAGCCTATCCATTAAAGTATGAAGATTGGCTATCTTAATATATATCTGAGCATTTATTGCATGTATGTGTAGAGATGATAATCTGGACCAACTGATGATTGCAGTTTAGCATGAAATATGTACATTGGTGATTATCTTTTTGACATATATATCTTCAAGGGTATCTGTGTTATGAGAAAGAGTGGAGAGTGGTTGGTCATGTGAAAGTCTGTTCTCATATACCCTATATATTACATATATAGATACAGGTATATAATAAGCCTGTATTTCAGTTATTAAATAGTACATATGTCTTTCTATCCCTCATACATGTGTCAAATTGACTTTAGGTCAACATGGGTGTGAGGAGAATCTCAGCCTCAGGTTGGCTTTGAGTGTTTCATTATTAGACTTCCAATTGGCTGGACAGTTAAAAAGTTGGTGTATGGAGTGGATTGAAGCCTGTCCATTAAAGTATAAGGATTGGCTATCTTAATATATATCTGTGCACTTATTGCATGTATGTGTAGAGATGATAATCTGGACCAACTGATGATTGCTGGTTTAGCATGAAATACATATATTGATTATTTATCTTTTTGACATATATGTGTTCAAGCGTATCAGTGTTATGAGATAGAGTGGAGAATGGTGGGTCCTGTGAAAGTTTGTGCTTATATACCCTATGTATTACATGTATTGATACAGGTATATAATAAACCTGTATTTCAGTTACTAAAACATATCATAAATCTATATGAAGATTAGACTTTATCAGAACTTAAATATTGTTTACTTTTTGGATAATTTTATTTATGTGTATTTTCTGATGAAAATCGTTTTCTGATTGGAATATTAATAAAAAAAAAACAGCTATCTAGAAAAATAATTTTACTTTGTCTATTTTTATTATTTATATCTTTATTTTTCATTCCTATATAAAGTTGTTATCCTAATAATAACTCAAAGAATAACTTGTATAGCAATCAAAGAGCTGTCAATTTTTAACTGCATTCTAGTTTGTGAGAGAATGAGTTTTTTGAGCTATACTAATAATTTAAAAAGTTGTTGTATTGCCAAATAAATTGCACTGCAAATTATAAGATTTAAAAACAGAAAACTTATTTATTTGTATATTGAATTTATATTCTGGTCTTGGGATGTTTAGTTTTAATAAAGAATGGAAATGAAGGCATTAAGTTCTTGTAAACATATGTTACTAGAAAACTATCAATAAATACTAATTGAGAATCCTCCAGAGTCTAAACAAGTTTTAGCCATTAACTTACATTAGTTACTTTAGTGCTTATTGAAGCACACAGACATAAATAATTAAGAATGAAGCTCAGGTTACAATGAAATATACAATTATTAAATAACAGAAGAGTCTTGAGATCAGGACTGAATGTAAATAAGCAATAAATAATGATGAAGCAATTGTATATTCTAAAAGAATTGAAGTTAAGTTTTATATATATATTTATTTATATTAATTGAAGTTAAGTTGTTCTAAGAAATTATACTTAAGACAAATACTTTGTCGAATTGAGAACAAAATTACATTGTTAAATTGTTATAGAGTTGAGTCTCCACTTTTGAAGTTAAGTTAGATGTGATTTATCATAAAATAGGATTGATTCTGATACAAAGAAATATATCTTATTTTCAGGAGTAGTTTCTTTTTCTTCTTTTTCTTCTTCTACTTCTTATTCTACTTCTACTTCTCCTTCTTCTACTTCTTCTTTTTCTATTTCTACTTTTTCTTCTTCTTCTTCTTCTACTTCTTCCTCTACTTCTTCTTCTTATTCTTTTTCTGCTTCTTCTTTTTCTTCTTCTTCTTATTCTTCTTCTATTTCCTCTATTTCTTTTTCTTCTTCTTCTACTTCTTCTTCTTCTACTACTTCTTCTTCTTCTTCTACTTCTTCTTATTCTTCTTCTTCTGCTGCTACTGCTACTACTACTACTACTACTACTATTATTATTATTATTATTAATCATCATTATTATTACTATTACTACTACTACTACTACTATTAGTATTATTATTAATCATCATCATCATTATTATTACTACTACTACTACTACTACTACTACTACTACTACTATTATTATTATTATTATTATTATTATTATTATTATTATTATTATTATTATTATTATTTTACATTAAATAAGTGATTGTTATTTGAGGTAATTAATTGTCTTAAATCAACATCAATTTGTCTATCCTAACAGTAAAAATGAAATCGAGAAATCATACATTTATATTTCTACACTTTATTCAAATCCTGAAAAATTGGATCTCCAATGTGTTTATTTTATTTGAGCAAATATTTCTAAAAAATGGTTATTGTTACTTTTTAGGTAGAATGAGAATGAAGTAGATCTCATTACCTTATAAGGTTTATCTCAGAAATAATCTAAGGATATGTAATATTGATGTTTTTACCAGAAAATGTGGTTAAAAAATTATAAATTAGACAAGATACTGAAATATTTAGTAATGGTACAATTTGCTTCAGAAATAAATGAAATATAATAAAGTATATATAAAATGTATAATAGACAATGAGGTTATGTTTTGGTTACCTATTAATTAGACCAGTTATAACTTGTATGTTTTCTGTTGAACCCTTTCCAAAGTTATCTTTGTATTTATTAATGTGTTGATATTTCCATTATTAACAATCATAGTATTTTTTTATTTTATGCATAATACACCATCTGATGGAAAAAGTAGTTTTAACATTTATTTTATAACTATTTATTTTATTCCCTAGGGAATGTGATAACGTTCTGAAACATTTTTTTTTTTTTTTTGTATTTTGTTAAACTAATATTAAACTAATTTTCATATTTCCTTCTTAAACACATATCTTAGAGATTCGGCCATAATTTTTCTTAGAGTAATTGTTTAATATTTATTATCCATATAAAATATATTTAGTAGTATTTTTAGTAAAGATAATAGCAGCTGTATTAAAATTAATATGTATTTTTTTAAATAATGCTTTTATGTAAACAATACTAGCTGAGTAAAAAGTAGAAAACTACAAATTAATCTGACTAAAAAGTAGAAAAAAAACTGAATCTAGGTTAAATTGCCATTCTTGGAAAATATCAGACATATTAAGAATCTAGACTTGTTATCAGAAAATTATTTTCATTTCAAAAAGGTAATTGAGGTTCAAATAAATCATAAAAATCAAAAAGACCTCAAATGATTTTATGAAATGAGAATATTACTAGAATTTCCAATTGTTTTATAACAAGTCTAGATTCTTAAGAAGGCTGATACTTTCCAAAAGTAGCAAATTAACTGAGATTTAGTTTTTTTTCTACTTGGGTTACTTTGCTATTTTTCACCTTCTTAATTGGATACTAATGTTTATATAAAAACCTTATTTTTTTTTACATATTATTTTGATAATTCTAAAAAAATGTCATTTGGAGCCAATTTTTAAAATGTAAACATACAGACAGAAACATGCACAGACAAGCTATGTTAATTAGAAATAAGTATAAAATTATTCTAAGGAAGTAATAGTAATTATAAAAATAACAAAGGCAATTATAATAACTTATAAAGACTCCAAGAACTCTTAATTTTTGTCAAGAATTTCAAGTAAAAAATATGTTATATATTAAGAATATTATACAATCTAAAAAATATAAATTTATAAACATTATTTATGCAAACAATGACATACCTAATCCAGCCAAACTTACAATACATAGCATTATTAATTAGGTAACAAAGCATATATATTTATATCTGTTGTCAGTAAAATATTATTTTAATATATATATGCTTCATGTCTGTAATTTAAAATTCAAAAGAATTTGTTAAAATAAAGATTTTCAACAATTTTAATAAATATTATATATAAAATTTATATGGGCAGATGGATACAGTATTATTAAGTATAAGTTTATTTTAAAACTATGTTAAAATAAAATGTATTTTTAGTAATAATTGTAAAATGGAAATAGCATTATCTTAGAAAATGTAATTACAATTCTCATAAACATATTGATTAATTAAGTAGATAAATATGTGATGAAAATTAGTCTGATAATTTTTTTCAAAAATAAAATTTTAACTATTGTGATTGGACAAATAATTTGTAGATCAGAATGATGCACAGGAGTTATCTCACACCAGTAGATCAATTAATCTGAAATGGTAAATGATGGATTTGATTTTACTGATAAGCCAATTCCAAGAACTATAAATAGTGATTGCAAATAATTGTAAATTTTTATTGATCACTGCTGAAGTATTATTGCTGACATATTTTGATTTTATTGTGTTGACTTTTCTTGATTGTGATTTCAGTATACTTATTGTGCCTAGTGTCACAAAATACAATAGAAGTGTAGAGAAGCTGCATCTACCTCACTCTGATCATCTGCCAGAGGCTGAAACCCCATAAAGAAGTATGGATAGGGGCCAACACTAATGTAGAAACATATTAAGGAGTGTTGCATCTACTAAAGGCATTTCCTTTGAGTGCCATTCTTCAACATGCTCCCTGTGGAATTAAAAACAGTATGATTAAAACTTACTGCTACCATAGTGATGATTGAATAATAAACAAGGTCTTTAAAAGTCTACCCATATCTGATGTCTAAGCTCAAACTCTTAGTGATGAAAGGGAATGGATATGAAATTGAATATTATTTCATTATCAATGACAATAATATTAAGTATTTATCTCCAATATCCTTATTGTATTTTATAAAATGTTGTTATTATTGATTTTATATATCTGTTTATAAACAAGGATGGCAAGGGATTGCTATTTTGGTTGTATTTAATCACACTACAATTCAGTCAGCATAAATCTAAGATGAAAGTATTTTTTTGTAAAGCAATTAGATTTTCACTGCAATTCTTGGTCATGCTTATAAAAACTTAATATTTTAAAGCCAGTCTTTTCCACTCTTTGTAATTATAAAAAGTTGTCAAAATAATAATTTAATCATAGCTTGATGAACTGTAGATTGGAAACAAAACAGGCTGCATAGACAAAAATACTAAGATAATATTTTAATTATATTTTAATAGTTTATAGTTTTAAGGAAATTACCTTCCAAATTTCAGGAAAAATAATTAGGGTTATTGATCTAAGTGAACTGCTGTAATTTTATTTGAAGCTGTTTTATTTATATATGAGATTCATTCATATGTGTTTATTTATTCATAAATGATTGTGATACCATTGTGATTGTCAGTCACTTGTAATAATTGTCTTACTCAGAGCAGGGGTATGCAGTAGCTGATCATTCCTTCTGTATATCATCTGCTTTGGTGTTTGTACATGACCTGGATGAGACCATTTGTGACTGCCAGTCTCTCTTATATTTAGTACCTTTAAAATAATATGTGATAGATGAAAATTTCTATCATATAGCATTTTCTTAGCTCATATGTATTACGTATTCTTAAACAATGTAACATATGCTGTATTCCTGTGTCATATATTTGCATATCTAGCATTTAGTTACTTCTCTACATTACAACATAAAGGCATTTATAGTACTCCTGTTCTTTAAATATTTAATGAATACAGAATATCCTCAAACTGTAGGTTTATAAAATCTTCAATCTATAATAATTAGTAGTTTTGATTACTAATATATGAAGTAAGTTTATATCTTTTCAGATACAATTACAAATATTATATTATATACTATATATTATCTTTGCCTAAACTTAATAATAGAATCCATAAATAACCTTTCTTATTAACCTGTTTAAAACTTGACAGGGCAGTGAAATAAGAATATGTTTATTCAAGGGTAAAATATACAACTATTTTCCATGGATGATAGTCAATATACACTATCAGGAGGATTGTTAAAGTGTATATATTTGAATAAATTGTAATGTCTCATTGTATTTAGTATTTGACATTATTTTGAAATCAATTGGTTAATTAAGATGAAATAAACTATGATAGAGACTCATGTATTTATCTGATGTTAGCAAGCTATGTTTAGCCTGTGACTTCAGAAAGTGAAAATCCCATCAAAATTGCCCTTGGATGATTTATGTGTGAGATGTACATTTTGAGCAGTTACAAACACTGTTTTTGTTGCTTTTCAGTTAGCATACCAATGTCGAGGCCGATATATAAATACAAATTCCTGATATCGAAAGCACAAATTTCAGTCATATACTGATTCAAAAATACTTGGAAAACGTTAATGATGTAAAAATAATAGTAAATAAGGTTTTTTTTTTCTTTTTGTTTAACAGTTTAAAGTAGAGAAAGGAGAAAAAAATTAACTAGTATAAGTTCATTTTAAATTGCAATGAGAAAAGTAATGATTAATTGCAAAAATATATTTATTAAAAAAAATTAATTTACAAAGTATTGCCAATAGCGAGATAAAAAAATGTATACCATATAACAGGATACATAAGAAGAATTATTTTATTTAATAGTTAAATTTAATATTGTCAATATATAAGAAATGAAATTAAGCTCATACACATAACATTCCCTAATATATATATATATATATATATATATATATATATATATACAAGACCATTTTTGTTTTTACTTAGACACTATAGAATGTTAAAATTAGACAATAATGTCACACCAAATAATATAATGTAAACAGCAAATGAATGACTTTTATGTAGAATCAGCAACTACTATTCTAAAAACGTGGTGAAATGGAGTAGACAAAGTGATAATCAAAAATTGTATATAAAATAGACAAGTTTTTTTTATTTTCTTGAATTGTATAAAATGGAAACTGAGGAGCAATGCCACAATTTAACATCTAAGAAGGTAAGTGGGAGGAGGATCATCCCATTACATTAAAAAATGTCCAAGTCATCAAAAGAACAGACAAGCCCACATTATTACAAATGCTGATGAATATAATAATAAAAATGTTAAACAAAAGTCAGCAAGAAATGAAACAAAACTAGCAGGCAATAATACAAAGACAAAGTCAACAAGTAATGCAAGAAATGATAATCCAAAATCAATAAAAAATGAAAAATAGAAAACAAGATTTAATAGATAGGCCAGATAAAACACAGAATGCAGTAGAAGCCTTGGAGGAAAATTAAAAAAAAATATTAAAGCAAAAATAATAGTAAATAAAAATGTTAGTGAGATTGAAGAAGATTATAAGAGTGATAGGATATAATCACAAAAAGTGATGTAGTTATAAAATAGAATATTGAGAAAGGAAAAATAGAAAGAGAACATGTGAACACTGAGAAAAAAGTCATATATAAAACACAGAGTATAAACATAATAGAAAACAGAAGGATAAGTACTACTTGTGATTGGAGTGTGAAAAGGAATTTCAGGCCAATTTAGAAATGAATAGGAAACTTTTGTATGTAAAGTAATGTTTATGACATACAAAGAACAACATGGTGCAGATTTTGCAGGCTACTTTCAGAGTTTTTTATTGTCATAGTGCTGGTATCTACATAATAAAAGAAAAACAGAATATCAAATTCAATAATTTTAGAGAAATCCTAGACAATCTGTTTAGGAAAACTCAAAGATGGTGGAAGGAGAAAAGTAAAGAATATTAAAAATATTTACCCACATCAATATATTTAATATCTGTAATAAAAATTGTAAAACTTAGATAAAAAATTGTTATTGGAAGTGGCCTTATAATATCACAAATGTGAGCTTTAAAATATAGTTTTACCCAAATATATCGCATACTTTATTCTAGATGGATGAAGATTGTCTTAAATAAACATGTGGCTCTTTAAAGAATCAAGCATTAACTAAACTAGAAAATGCAGAAAATGGTGAAGAAAAAGCATAACTAGATATTTGGGGATTATTAATAATAAGCCATAAGTAAGAATACCTAAGTGAAAGAACGAACCACCTGGGGAAATCTTAATAATCAAAATTCAAATAGCACTTAGCCCAAAACTGTCAAAATGAAATAAAACAGAATTTTGTGTATTATTATTTATTTTTTTGTTTACAAATTTATGTGTGTGTATATTTTTACTAGCCAGGTAAATCATTTTTTTATTGTTTTTTTTGTTGTTGGACTGTACTGATATGAAGCAATATTTATATATGCTTGATGTCTGTAATTTAAAAATTCGAAGGGATTTTTAAAAATAAAGATTTTCGACAATTTTAATAAATAAACATTATATAGATAATTTTGAAAAAAAAGCATATGGTATTATTGAATATCTGTTTATTTTAAAAGTATGTTAAAATAAAATGTTTTTTATTAACAATTATAAAGCGGTAATGGCATTATCTTAGAAACTGTAATTAAAATTCTTATAAACAGATCGATTAAAGAGATAATTTGATTTTTTAAATCTCTAATCCATACCCCTACAAGTTGAACATAAATGTGAAAAAATAGGAATGTTAGTTCTGGTGCATAACATAGGATTCTTAAGATAATCGGCTGGACTTTATTTGGATTGACAAATATATACAGAGGGTAATGCTAATGGAATTACACACCAACATATACTTGTTTATTTATGTCCCTTTTTTAAGCTAGAGTAAGTAAAGTTTATAACATTAATGTGGTAATGATAATAATAATAATTTATTTATATCAAGTAATGATAACTCATAAATGAACTTGATAAAACATCACTGAATAAGCCTAACATATGATACTTATCTAGTAAGTATAATTCATTGTAATATTAAACAATAAACAGGCTGGGAATGGTGGGAAAATCTGTGTTTACTTTTATTTGTTAAATATACAAAATTCATCAAGTCATAGAACTTATTCAGAGTTGTAATTATGACAATGTGAAACCTAAATGAGTTATCTTAAGTATAAAATGATTGTTTAATGGTAACTTTGACTAATTATTATGATTTTCCTTTGATTTTATGTACATTTAAAACATTTATTCATAACTAAACACAAATATATTAGATAATAAATA
This sequence comes from Epiperipatus broadwayi, assembly GCA_028023455.1. NCBI lineage: Eukaryota > Metazoa > Onychophora > Udeonychophora > Euonychophora > Peripatidae > Epiperipatus > Epiperipatus broadwayi. The sequence continues at coordinate 17,417 of JAQFVV010006922.1, read as the reverse complement.
AATAAAGAATTTGAAATGGAATGAAAAGTTGATAAAGTGATAAGGTAAACTATGTCCATATATGCATGAACATTTTAAAATCCAAAGCATAGTATATTATCCTAGATTCATGGAAGATTAAAATTCAGATACTGCTCATAATTCTTTTCTAATAAATCACTATATAATTTTGCTCACCAGTATTTATTGTTTTAATCCTATTTAGATAGTTTTCATAACTCAGTGTTCTATAACGTAAGTTTCTTAGCAACATATATGTATATAGGATATCAAGAGCTACAAAATACTTTAGAGATATTTGTCCAATTTCATCAACTACATATTATTCCTGGGCTGCTGCTGCTGCTGCTACTTCTACTACTAATACTACTACTACTACTACTACTACTACTACTACTACTACTACTACTACTACTACTACTACTACTAATAATAATAATAATAATAATAACAATAATAATAATAATAATAATAATAATAATAATAATAATAACAATATTGCTGCTGCTACTGCTAATCCTACTGCTACTACTACTACTACTACTACTACTAATAATAATAATAATAATAATAATAATAATAATAACAATAATAATAATAATAACAACAATATTGCTGCTGCTACTGCTAATATTGCTGCTGCTATTGCTAATCCTACTGCTACTACTACTACGTTTCACTATAGTGCAACAGAATCATTCATATTGAGGTGTGCATAAACATTACCCAAATTTACTGATAGATTTTGGCAAACAAAGTAAAAAATGATTCTATTATATGTATATTCCCCCAAAATAGTAATAAACTTTTGATAAATTAAAATTTGATTTTTCTATGACACAGAATATATTTAATTTTATCATTGCCACTATTATCATTTGGTTCTTATAATACATTTTCAATGAACGCGCATGAATACATTATTCAAATTAAATAGTATATTGATATTTTTTGTTGAAAACAAATAAATCTTTTCTAGGGTGGTATCAATATTAGTCAGTTATCATTGAGCTTTAATGCAAATTTAAACTTGCCTTTTGAAGCATATGTTAACTTTCGTTTTAGCTGTTCGTTTTAAGTTTCTCATTAACATATGTTTTTTTTTTTTTTTTTTGAGTAAGTACATTTTACCGCTGTTCTTTATAATACTTGAAAACCTTTATCATTACAATTTTTTTTTTTTTTTTGAAATAGGCAATGTCTATATATAAAAAGAACACATTTTTTTAAAAAGAACAAAAAATATTTTTTCTTTAACGACCTACTTGTTGTCTTTTTGTTTCTTAATGATGTAATATTCATCACTATTAATATCATTTATAAGTACATACTTACATAAACACGTCCATACACATAGAAGTGTAATATATTGTCCATTTCTTAAGTACTATATAATATGTATGTGTAAAAAATGATTTTATGAAATAGTTTTGAATAATGATTTTACTTTGAGAGTGAGATCTCATTTTAATTAATATTGCAATGGAACGTATTTTCCTTAAAATTGAGCAATGTTTTGGAAGCGAAAATATTAAATAAATTGCATGTTTCTTTAAAGTGTTAAAATCAAATTAAATCGTTATTATCCTTCATATATATATATATATATATATAAGTTCCAACCAGTAACCACCTAAACATTCACAGTAAAATGTAGTAATCAATATTTCTCACTGCTGTCAATTATTAACGAAAAATATATTTTCATCATATAATGGGATGGAGGTTAAAGAAGGCATTGACTAGGTGCTTCAATAGTTAAAATCATATACAATAACATGCCATAACGGACTATATATATATACTGGTATATGTGTTTAATACTAACAAAAGAAGAATGCTATATATATATATTGTGCTAAGTTAATTTTTAAAATTTAAAACAAGAAGTTAAATCTGTCAAAAATATATAAATCCTTTTTGAAAAATGTTCTTTCTTTACTTCTATTTTAGCATCTCAGGATAGATTTGACGATTTTAAATTGTTAGTCTGGGAATCATTTGACAACATTACATCTCATGAGAAATGTTTCAAAGTAATAAATATGCAGAACACGTGAAGATCTAAAGTATTTATGTAAGTACAATATATTATATAATAATGAACTACTGTATATAAAAGTTAATGTGCATGCTGATAATTAAGTTATGTCAAAAATATTGAGAAAACATAATTATTTTTGATTATGTAACTATATATATATTTTTAAAAATGCGTGTTCTATTTTATAAATGTCAGAATTTGATTTTTTTTTTTTTCAAAAAAATAACTAGCAGAAAAAAAAAATTAATTAAAAAATGAACCCGCAAAATAATAATAAAAAGTTATACATGTATATATTTTTAATTTTAAACTTTATTTAAACTTTCCAAACACAAACAACTTGTTAATAATAACACAAAAATAGACAATACAGGTTAGTAATTACACAACGTTTCGAGTAGTATTATTCTCCTATCTTCTTCAGGTGTTGCTGGCCTATATGCACAGTGATAATATTCGCTTAGAAGTTGAACTCGCATCTTTAAGATTCTTGAATATCGAATTTTAAGCGAATATTGTCACTGTGCATGTAGGCCAGCAACACCTGAAGAAGAGTGGAGAATAAAACTACTCGAAAAGTTGTGTAATTACTAACCTGTATTATCTATTTGTGTGTTATTACTAACAAGTTGTTTGTATTTGAAAAGTTTAAATAAAGTTTAAATTTTTTCTTTACATTCAACATTCACTCATAAATAATGGAAATAGTACAACATAACACATCTTACATATTTTGAAGTTTTTTTAATTTTTTTATATTTTTCATCAGTGCAACTTTTATTTCAGCTCTAATGTACCACAGACATCCATCAGCATTCAAAATCAGAGCACTCTTTCTTGTTATGCTTACACTTATGAGGCACCTTTACTTTACAATGTGATAAGCTTAAATACATGGAATAACTTACATATAATTTTTCCTACGACTACAAATTCCTGAAACGTATAAATATAGCTTTACTTAATTGTTAATTAGAGAAGATATAAATAAGTATTAAAGTTTACTGACTAAACGTTTTTGAGGATCCATGCCTCATATTCATAGCCTTCATAAAATGTATAATAAAATATATGCAAATACAAATATTCAAATAAGCTAGTATTACGTAGCCCATTTCTTCGAGATCTCGAAGCAAGGGTCTTTTCTATTAATGGCATGGATGTTTCCATTGATATAAAATGCCTCCTTTATTTTTCCTTTGTAATCATTTGATTCTGAGCATGATGTTTGAAAATTACAATTGTCCTTAAAGTTTTATATTTCTTGCTAAAGCAGCATTCATTAATAGGTATATATCTGCCTCAGGATTTCCCACATATTCATGGTAATAAGATCCTGCATTGAATGATTAGAAACATTATTGTATGAGTGTCTATATATTCTTCAATTCTTATGAAAGCATAAGGAAATATGTTTTAATACATTTATTATCTACTTGAAATCATATATTGATTTTTGTTGAATTTTTTCAAACAGCAAGTAAATGTAAAAACTATGTTTATCTCCATAATTAAATCAGATGAAAATAAGATCACTACTTAAGTAACAAATCATCATTCAACCTTATTGCTTCAGTAAAAATTCCTAGTCATCATCATCATCAACCATTATCAATACACTGCAGGATGAAGATCTCTCAAAGTTCAATCCATTTTCTCCAATCTTTAGCTTCTCTTCTCCACATCATTCCTGCACACTTTCTTATTTCATTCATCTATCTCACATGTGATCACTTTCTGGGTCTTTTATAATCTCTTGGAAACCATGTTAAGATTTTAATTGCCATCTATTATCATATCTTCTAGTAATATGTCCAACCCAACTCCATTTCAGTCTTTTACTTTTTTCAATGAGGTCCATAATATCTGTTTGTTCCCTTACCCATATATTGAATTTTAGATCTCTTTTTGTTACTCCCAACATAAATCTTTCCATACTTCTTAGAGTGGCCTGAAGTCTCTGTCTTGCTCTTCTATTAAGTGTCAAAGTCTCAAATCCATAAGTAAGAACTGTTAAAACACACTTATTTACATTCCTTTTCAAACACATAGACATATTTCCTTTTAGTATCAAGTTATTTCTACCAAAAGCACTCCAACCAAGTTTAATTCTATGATTAATTCCATCCATTATGTTTCCATCTGTATTAATAATCTGACCAAGTTATTTGTAACTATTAACTTCTAATTCATCATAATCAACCTTTATTTTCATATTTTGAGAAAATCCATTAAACATTACTTTAGTCTTTTTAAAATTTACCTTTAGTCTTACTTTCCTATTTTCATCTAATAACTCCTGCAATATTTCCTGCAGCTTTAAAGCATTATTTGCAAAAACAATTATATCATCTGCAAAATCTAAATGATTTAAATAATCTCCATTTACTTTCACTCTTTTAGCTTCCCATTTTAATCCACAAAAGAGTTCTTGCAGCACTGGTGTAAAAAGTTCTGGAAATATGGAGTCACCCTCTCTTACACCCTTCTCAATATTGACTTTCCCAGTATCCTAGTAATATTAGTAAAATCAAAATTTAATCTCCAGATTTAGGACAATATTAGAAAAGTTAATATTCTTCCTTACTCAATAATAGAAAACCACTTTTGCTTACCATTAAAGTGTATTAATGACTTTTTACAAAGTGTTCCGGCTATAAAATTTTGAGAATATTATTATTTTTTTGTTGTAATAGCTTTTACCAACTAATCAACCATTTTAGCAATCACAGATGTCAACTGCTCTTTGTACAATGTTGAAAAAAAATATTTAGGAAACTCTTAGTACATAAACTCTATGGAAAAGTATTTTGATTATTTCTGATCATCTCAATCAACATTATTTAATTTTAAATTTAATGACATTGATCAAAAGAATAGTTTTATAATATAAATTAAAATATTTTAAGACTATATGTTAACAGTCATAAATAAAAAAAGACAAAACACATTTACAGATGTTGTGAAAAATGCTTTTTTATGTAGTCCTTTTATTCAAATCCAGGCCTGTGTGCAAAAAATTAAAGAAAATCTCTGACATGTACAAATTTGTTTTGAGATATCTGACTATAGGTTTTAAAAAATAAAAAAATATTTCACATATTTTTATGACATTTTAATTCCAAAAAATATCTAAAGATGTCAATATAATTAGAAACCAATACATTATTACCTGATTCCAGTATATAATTTACCTATATATTTCTGCTAATGAATTAATACATTGTAAATGAAACAAATAATTGTCACAATAATATTAACTCTTTTTTCTCACATAAGAATTATATTACTTAAATAAATGATTACATTATTACAACAGTGAAAGCAATACAGTTAATGACAAAGCTGGGATGAGGATTATGCAATGAGACTTACAGTCAGAAACAACTAAATGTACAGCCCAACCATCATAAACAAAAATCTGCAATGGAAAGTAAATCAAAGAAGCTAATTTTTGTCTTTATCATGGATAGTCTGAAGTTTTGATATGGATAATTGATGGGGATTATCAATGGTAGGATTAAAGATAAGCATATAACTAATGGACCAATATGCAAAGAATAAGAAAGTGGAAATCTTAATACATGGAAATTCACCATTGCCAATACTACTAATTGAGAGTAGGCTTCTGGCTTATATCTTAACTCTTTTTGTACCAAATTTTAATATATTATGAGAGATTAATTGAAGATTTTTTTTAATAAATGAAATTGACTTTTTGTGATGTTTATTGAGATTTGTGATAATTTTTGCATAATAATAGTGTAATAATTATTAAAAATCACATGAATACATGATTGCATATTTATTACACATAATTTATATTAAAAATAGAAGGTTATAATTGTCATCAAAAATTAAAATCATGTCATTCTTATAGACTTATATTTTCAAAGTTATTGTTAATACATTATCATTGGCTGTCAATTAAAATATATTGCAATGCTGTAAACGTGATAAAAATTGTAATATTTTAAAATATAAGATTTATTACATATTGATGCATTCATATTTTGGAAACAAATTTTTTTAAAGAAAGATTTTGTTGATTTTAGAAATCAATCTGCTCCTCACAATCATTCAATGATAAAAATAGTTGTTTATTCTTGTTTTTGTTTTTTTTTTAAGATTTTATTTTTTCATTTTTTCAAAGTTGAAATATATTTATTTAATATTTTTGAAATACAAATATACTTAATATAGTTGATGATGAGCTGGGTTTACTGATGAGGACTGGTTCAGCATGAAATATGTAACTTTTTTATATGTATGTGTTCATGAGTATATATTGTATGAGATAGAATGGATAGCTGAAAGAAATTTTAAAGTCCATTCTCAAATCCCCTATATTAAATTTATTTAATGTGTAAACAAATATTTTTACTAAATGAAATTCAATTCATTATATTCTGATATAAAATAATGTTTTAAGACTAAAATAAAATGTTGAAAGCTTTACCCATCTCTCACCAGGACCAGCAATAAATCTTTTATGGTGTAGTAGGAAGATTATAATTCATTTCAACCTGTATATTTAAAAAAATACACCAGCTCCTGTATACAACAATCATTGCAGTTTTAAAATAAAATGAACAAAGCTGTTCATCAGTTAAATATAGTCATGGAGATTGTGGATTATGAAGCCATGTTTTTAATTCATTAACACAATAACACAACACTCCTTTCAGTGTAGACAACACACACATTCAGCATGCAAATGCATAAATGTGCAGTACATACAATTAACATGGTAATCACACATCCACTAATTAATGATCATGTAATAAACAACAGGAAATTGTTGATAATCTATGAATTACATTTTTCAATAAAAATAATATCCAAGTAACAAATGAAATAGAAATTAACATAAAAAATAATATTGACTTTGAACAATGACCAGATAGATAGTGACCATTTAAAAGACAGTGAATTTCCAAAAGGTTAACAGCATATTTATTTTATGTGATCACACTTAAAGCATCTACAGATATTATGTATGGACTGCTTCCACATCCTGCTAACACCAACGCTAATAGTGTGGGGGAAAAGGTATTTTTATGTTATCACAATAAAAAAGCAGTATATGAAGAGTACAAAAATAAATAAAACTATTAACTTTAACCATGAAGATACTGATTTAGGGAATGTATCAAAAGATGACATAGTAAACTTAAGACTCTAAAGCTATATCACTTTCATATGTTAATCAAGAGTAGAAGGCTCAAATTACTCAACGTAAGCATTGAATTCTAATACCTGAACCAATTGTACAATGACAAACAATCATCTCTTAAAGTTATATAAAAATAGTTTCTTTTGCAAATTTTGTTGAGGGAGTTATTAATTATAAATTTAAAAATGAAACTAAAGATAAGATTATTTAATATACAGTTTTAAATTCTGTTCAGAATCTTTTCAAATTAATTAAATGAATGCATATAATATACCACATACAACTGGCCTATTGAAAAACCTGTTGGAAACAAAATTATATAGTTAGTCACACAATCCATCAACATATCTAAATTCACACAGGTTCTTCTCCTTTCTTTCAACCTTCTTCACCTCACTGAAGAAAAACAGGTATGATATTAGAAAAATAATCTCTTTCTCTCTTAAAATGTTGTATGTAGATACTAATTTATTAAGTTATTTTTCATCACATGATTTAGTATTTATTTATATATCTCTATACCATATAGTTATTACCAGAGTGATAAGTCACTGATTTCTTCTACTCCATGCTACGTCTTCCAGGTTGAAGACTGTAATTTGTAATATCTTATATTGTCTTCAAAGGGCTATACTATCTAACCTTTTCCTTGAACATAGTTAAGGATTTCTTCCTTCAGTCTCTATATTTTTCAACAATGGCATATATTTTTCAAATAAAAATGTTGACTATTTCTCGTAATTTAACAATTATTAAAGCCTCCAACTTTCCTTTATAACTATGCTCTAATTGTAACACTTGATATTAATATCATAGGCAGTTATTTGGTAAAGCAACTTAGAGGTCTTGTATCACTGATTTTTTCTGATATCTATCTCATGCTTTGTAATTTATTAAAATATGAATTTATATCCAGCACAACAATATATTACTTTTGTAACATGGATATCTTACCCACCATTTACATTATTATCACTTGCCAACATAAATAAATTGCAAATGTAATCCTACAAAAGATAGATACATACATATTATTAAACTAATTAAAATGTATTTCATACTACTTTGAAAACATAATTTGGCCACAAAGAAAAAAAAAATCCAATCCAATCATTTTGTGGGACTTGGATAACCCTATGCAGTGCAAATAATTTCAGCTTTTAATATTAATCATAAGTTAAGACATAAAATAACCAGCTTTAACCATTACATTTTATTTAAAGGAGAAATCACAAGATACAGGAGTGCTCTTTTCAATTTTTTGCTGCCCCAGAAAAATGCATGGTTTTTTATCTAAATGAATTTGCATTAAATCTGATATCTATATTGAATTCCTATTATTTAGGTACAGGTGATGAAACTTGATTTATTTGTCCACTTAAACCATTTTATAATCAATTAAATTTTTAATTTAGCCTATAGTGTATCATAAACAAAATACAATATTCAGAGATGATATCCAATTTTACTTGGCCCATTCAATAAAAAGCCAATAAAAATATCCCTCTTAACCAATTTATGACCAGCTTCATGGATTGCTTGGGAATAGAAATTATAGAATTAGTATTGAAACATAAAATACAATTTTATTTACTTTTATCAAAGCAGTTTTACAAGCAGGAAACATCACTTTCAGAAAACTAATTTCTTTAAGATCCCGAATTTCAATATTAAATAATAATTTTGTACTTAAAAAAAAAAAGAGTACCCATACAATTGACATTAACAGTGCACAGTAAATAATACTCTTATCTATACACACATATATGTATAATACAAATAAAATGTACATTAATTAAAAATATTATAATAACATGAAAAATTGTTAATATAATGGATTTAAGTGACGTTAAAAAAGCAATGATCATTAAGGAATGCCGGAAGCAGTGTAAAAAAAGTTATTAAGCTTAAAGGCAAACTTTGTTTTTTTATGGCAATACTGAAAGTACTTCTGTGGATTAAAATATTATATATAATATTTAATTACCGTTATATTTATTATTTATATATACACACGGAATGATAAATATATAAAGAGAAATCAAAATTTTAAATAAACCACTAAGTCATAAAGCATCTTCAAAAACTTGACATATTTATGAAATTCTGTTGAGTCACAAAATATTTATTTTGTTCACATTCAAATATATAACAATGAATATTAGATAAAAAATAATGACATGTTCACTTAGGTTTGAAATGGCTTAATACTTACTGCTTTAAATCCGTCTCTCAATAAAAGACCGGAAATATTAAAACGCGTTTGCATTCAGTAATCTATTACAATAATGGTTGCTCATAGACGTTCATATATATATAGATTGAGATTGTTGATTGGTAGTGGTATTGTTTAATTGTTGTATTGCTTTCATTTATTTATATATGTATATTGTTGATATATCCATTACCTACCGAATTTACCAATATCTCGTTTAACTTCTATCGTTTAAATTTATAAGATATAAATATTTATATAGAACCAATAGTTTTTTTTAAGGAAAAGCTGTATTTGTCAAGCATTGGTGGTCGAGAGGTCAGCAACAGCTTCTTTACGAGCAGTTGTCGCGGGTTCGCTTTCTGGTTGATGCTGAGAAGAAAAAAAACTGTATATGATTATAATATATTCAAACAGTTGTTATACTTTCAATATTAACACAATTTTAGCTTGAATAATAGATTAAATTAATTCCCGCTATACATTTACAATATATGATATACTTTCAGTTAGTCAGTCCAGTATTCTAATAACGTATCGGGAAATTAGAAAAATACATAAAAGAATTATCGTTAAACTTACTTTATCATTTTGTTTGGGCATTTATCATTTACTTTTTTTTCTTTAGGCATTGATAATTATTTAACTTTCGTAATAAGATTGTTTACCTGAAATAGATTATCTGATGTTAAATTTAGTTTCTAATAAGCATTAGTAATTCTGTAAGAAAAGTATGAAAAATCCTAAGGGGTGTAGAAACCTTTTATCTTAATGTCCTAATTCTTACTTTTTTTTTAAATTCTAAAAATTCTAAAAGTTAATGGAAATTTATTTTATATCTGTGTAAAATATGGAAAATATATTAAATTAATTTCTATAATCTTTATATATACAAACATATATCATTATTTTCAATTATTATCGTACCTTTCAGGAAGAAGGTCTCTCAAAATTTAATATAGTTTCCATCAAATCTGACCTCTCCTTTCACAACATACCTATAAAATCCCTTATTTTATCTATTCATCTCAAACTTGGTTCTTATTTGAGTCTTTTAAATTCTCTTGCATCCAATTTAAAGCTTCACTGTCCCTCTGTTATATTTTTCCAGCTCCACTTTTTTAATCATTGCAATGATATTAGAAATATTTTGTCCACTCACACATGTATTATGTTTCTTAATCACTTCTTTTAATATTTATCTTCTATTAACTATCCCCGTGTCACATCCATATATGAAAAATGGTAAGAAATATCTATTAAAGAATTTTCATTTCAAAATCTTAGGCATAAATACTTTTAATAACAACTTATTTTTAATAAAAGTACTATATACAGGTGTTTTAGCTATACTAATAATTTTATCAAAATATTTGAAAATTGTAAACTTTTTCAAATTCTTGATATCAATTTTCATTTTGTCCTCAGAAAATTCATTGAAATTACTTTAGACTTTTTATCATTTGTCTTTTGTTGTATGTTTTATATTCATCTTATAACTGTTGCAACATTTTTTTACAACAACATAATTTTTTTTTTCAAAAATCATCCCCATCATATGCAAAATATAGAATACTTAAATAATCTTGATTTATGATAAGTCTCTTAGTCATTTAAATTTATAAAATATTTATTACAAGAGTTCTATAAAAGTTTTAAAGATATGAAAGCAATATTTCATAAGTACCCTCATTAATATTATTTTTCATAATAATAACAGTTGTATTTCAATCCATGTCCTTTATATTGTGATATATTTTGGCTAAATTTGGTGACAGAAATTTATTGTAGAAAAGCTTTTAGAATCTAATGCCTTTTCACAACCTACAAATCCAAAATATATTGCCCATGCATATTCATTGGACTTTTCTGTAACCTCTCAATAGTGGATGTGATTTATTAAGTAAAATCCCTCACCAGTTGTTAAATCTCAAGTTGACTGTTGAAAAGTGGCACTTATCGTGGTAAAGATTTCATAAGGAACTGCTAGAAAACGGTTAGATTTGATAATACTGGTAATTTCTTTATGAATTTTCTTAAATATCAATATTATTACTATATTTCTCCAATTTAGACATTTGTTATGTAACTTAGTCATTTTTTCTCTTTCTGCACCATCTTTTTTTTTAAATATCAAAAATGTTTCATTCTTTTAGATTAAATCACATATCTCTCTTTTTCATTTAAAATTCTAGTCCATTCAGAAAGTGTAATAACTGAGATTCATTATTTTCTTATTTCTTATTGTGTAAATTGCTATTTAATTTTGAAGTTCAGTATTCATATGAAATTTTCATCAGAAGAAAATTACACCCTATACACATGCATAACATTGTTGTTAATAACACAATGACGTTTTATGATGAATACTCTCAAACAACCAAATATAAAGATAAGAGAGTTGTTCATATCTTTTCAAGGCTTCTATCTTGTGACTCGGTTTGAGAGAATCCTTTATTTATAGTAAAAAAACATCACTGAGTTATTAAAAACAAAAGAGCATCTATCTATCTATCTATCTGTCTGTCTGTCTGTCTGTCTGTCTGTCTGTCTGTCTGTCTGTCTGTCTGTCTGTCTGTCTGTCTGTCTGTCTGTCTGTCTGTCTGTCTGTCTGTCTGTCTGTCTGTCTGTCTGTCTGTCTGTCTGTCTGTCTGTCTGTCTGTCTGTCTGTCTGTCTGTCTGTCTGTCTGTCTGTCTGTCTGTCTGTCTGTCTGTCTGTCTGTCTGTCTGTCTGTCTGTCTGTGTCTGTCTGTCTGTCTGTCTGTCTGTCTATCTGTCTGTCTGTCTTTCTTTCTGTCTGTCTGTCTGTCTGTCTGTCTGTCTGTCTGTCTGTCTGTCTGTCTGTCTGTCTGTCTGTCTGTCTGTCTGTCTGTCTGTCTGTCTGTCTGTCTGTCTGTCTATCTATCTGTCTATCTATCTGTCTGTCTGTCTGTCTGTCTGTCTGTCTGTCTGTCTGTCTATCTGTCTGTCTATCTGTCTGTCTGTCTGTCTGTCTGTCTGTCTGTCTGTCTGTCTATCTATCTATCTATCTATCTATCTATCTATCTATCTATCTATCTATCTATCTATCTATCTATCTATCTATCTATCTATCTATCTATCTATCTATCTATCTATCTATCTATCTATCTATCTATCTATCTATCTATCTATCTATCTATCTATCTATCTATCTATCTATCTATCTATCTATCTATCTATCTATCTATCTATCTATCTATCTATCTATCTATCTATCTATCTATCTATCTATCTATCTATCTATCTATCTATCTATCTATCTATCTATCTATCTATCTATCTATCTATCTATCTATCTATCTATCTATCTATCTATCTATCTATCTATCTATCTATCTATCTATCTATCTATCTATCTATCTATCTATCTATCTATCTATCTATCTATCTATCTATCTATCTATCTATCTATCTATCTATCTATCTATCTATCTATCTATCTATCTATCTATCTATCTATCTATCTATCTATCTATCTATCTATCTATCTATAAGATGCAATAATATCCTTCTGGTGAAATTTTTCTTTATTACAATATATTTTTATAGAACTTTTTCATACATTTCAAGATGTCTCCTCTCTTTTTAGTAATACTCTTTTTTTTTTCTTTTTCTTGCACAAACAATTATTTTTCTTATACCAAATTATTGTTTTACACTTTTGAAACTTTTATTCTCTTCTGCAACATTATTTGTTGATTCATAGTTACATTTTTATATATCATTGATACATCTTTTTGTTACAATTTTACAAAACCTTTTAAGACAATAATCTAAAGACAATTGATATTTTCTGACTGTCTACTCTTTAGACTTTTTTAAATAAAAAAATGAATAAAACCAATAAGAGAGAACCTATGCTACATAAAAAATCCTATGCTAATACAATCAGAGATTATCAATTGTCTTTAGGGTAATGTTCTCCAAGTTAAATTTATTTTAAGACATTCTTTTCTTCGTAATGGAATTTCATGTGAAACACATCACTCATATCATCACCTGTCAAAATTGCCCTGTAATGATAATTTTTTATAAATATTTTAATGATTTCACAGTAAAAATATTTTAAAGCAGAATTTATTGATTTATCACAAATCCACTTTCTATCTTTCATATTTAAAATAAAAAAAAAATAATTTGTTCATTGGCTGAAAGAATGTTGATTATAGTATATTGTTTTTATATACAAGTCATGTTTATAAAAAATTAAAAAGGTTGTATGTGATCTTTATAAGAATATTACTCATTTATAAAATTAAATTAAAAAAAGGAATAAAGTTAAATCTGTTGAATTTTACTAAAAAATAGATTGTATTTACAAATAAAATGTTAAAAAAAAAACTATGACCTAGTGGAAACATAGAAAATACCAGAATCCCAAAATATTAACAAAGAATCATTATTTATTTGTTTTTGGAACATATAGTCAAATTTAGAATTTTACCAAGATTATTAACCTTTATCATAGACCTATTACCCTAGTGATATCACAGCAATCAGCTCAGAGAGTATCATTTTTGGATTTGTATAGTATTTATTTTATGTTTGTTATCATTTATTGGCAAAATCAAAAATGACGATACCATTTTAATAAGTATTAATTTAAATTTAAAAACCAATGACAAGACAATTTAGATTAGCAAAATTGATTCTTTATAAGAAGAAAATGTATATAAATTCATGACCTTTCTACATAAATTATTTTTGACTTATAAAAAATTGAATAAAACAAAACTATACACAATATATTTAGGCAATTATTTGTATTTTTTTAAATAAATATTTGTTTTTAAATAAGCATATAATATTTTCTTAATGATGATTTATAATATTTTTTAAATAAAATCGGTTATTAATGCGCAGTTATTAGACTAATTGCGGTTATGTTAAAATTATCACATGTTTAGACTTTAGATTTAGTTAAACACAATATATTATTTAAAACTCTATTCATGCATAACACACTTTTAATCTCTTATTTTTTATACATGTATACTGTTCATTCTATATAGATGAAAATGTAGTAATAAATAATATTCATTTTTGAATAAATAAATAAAAATATTATAGTTGCAATAATAATTTCAAATTATTTAATATCACTCAAACCTGCTGAAAATATTTTGAAATTTTTTTAATGAGAACAGCATACAAATCTGGGACGAAATGATTTCATAATCGACTATTTTTTTATTATTTTGTCATAAAAATTAAATTTCATATTACATTTGCGAATAAATTTTATTTTGATAATACATATAAGTATTAAATAAGATAGCACTTTTATTTCATCATCATCATTTTTAATCATTATTGATCTACTGCATGATGACTATCTCTCCAATTGAATCCATTTTCTCCACATCACTCCAGCACACTTTTTTATTTCATCAATCCATCTCACATGTGGTCTCTGTCTGAGTCTTTTACAATCTTTTGGATTCCAATTTTACATTTCTACTGTCAATCTACTATCATCTCTTCCAGCAATATATCCAGCCCAACTTTCCATCTGATTCTTAATTTTTTCAATGACATCAGTAATAATTGTTTGTTCTCTCATCCATGTATTTTGTTTGAGATCTTTTCTTGTTAGCTCTTAACATGCATCTTTCCATATATATATATATATATATATAAATATATATCTAGTAAATTACAAATATATATATATATATATATATATTTGTAATTTACTAGAAGAAAATTATCCTTCACACATGCTCAATTAGTGGGCAACACTAACTGTCATAGAGTGGTAGAATGCTGACAATTCCTAGTGCATATGTGAATAGTAGATTTTTTCAATATATATATTTTAACGATCGGGGGAGAAGGAGACTTCACGTAATCTGCACTACAGGGCGCCACTAGGCACTTGAACCTAGAAAATTTATATAGTAGGCAGGTACGTTAAGTTTAAAAAAAATTTTTTTTTATTTTAATTTATATATTTGGATTCCAATCATTTGCCCAAGGTCACTAGCTCATAGAGTAGCAGAGATTTTAAAACATTTATAAGTTTCAATAGACTTCTATTCTCAAAGTATATATTAAATATTTAGCACAATAAAATAAAAGAAGCCACTGCCAGTAATTAACACACAAATAGATTTTTATTAACGCACATTTAAAATTGAGGAATAAATTTATTTTTAGATTTTAACATTAATATTTTTTTTTTAAAATTTAAATTACTATTTTAAATAGATCGCACAGATGGATATTTAAATTATATTTTACTTTAGCATGTCGAGCATAGATAGTCTACATAGTTTTTTTTTTCACTTAAAAACTTATCAAAACATTCATTCAATCTCAGACTAAAAGTTTGTAGTCAACGCAATGCCTGCTTCCAGATATATAGTAGCAATCAATGCAATACGAAGATGCTAGCATAAAATCACACCACAGGAATGTGCATCTGGCAGCGTGATATTATTTGAAGGAAATGATCCAGGTCTAGATCAGAAAAGTGCCTCTGTCTGACTAAGGAATCATGTATATAAATTTTTTTTAAAGAGTGCTACGTATGGGGGAAAGCAGTCTTTCTGCTGTCTTATAAATCCCTGTCCATAGAGCTACGAGGGGTCAATGGTGCAGGAAATACATCTGCGACCATTTTCAACAATATGACTGCCTCTTTGGGGTCAGGCATTCAGTTGGGCACGTTGCCCTGTATGCTAAACACGCTTCACATTACATAATAATAAACGTCTATATATCTCTCCACTAGCACTGACACAACCTCAAAACAAACAGCCTGAAATTAAAATCTGTTAAATTAAACATAAACAAATTTAAACATAGTTATTAATCTTTATCCATGCAGCTATCTACACCCAACTTTAAATTTAATACATTTTAGTTAAAACATAATACACACAAAAAAAATGAACTGGAAATGATTGCTTAAACATCTACATAAAAAATATCAATAATTGAATTTGAATTCTTTAAGTCAGATAAGAGTTCTTATTTTCAGTTATTAATTACTTGCAATTTTAGGAAAGTTATTAGATAGATACATTAGTTCATACTTTATGGATTTAATAGATTGAGAAGTCCATCTTCGTGATCACTTTCATAGATTTTGTCCTTCTTTGAAATAAAACTGCGACTTGCCATGCATTTGGTCAGGAACTGTCATCCAGAGGCCTCAGCTGGTTGTCCGGAAAATTAAATTTATTGCAGACTTCCACATCGTGAAAATCTGCAATATAGCTTGTTATAACGATCTATTCATAGTCAGCTCTAAGATAACAATTTTAATAATAATTTGGCTTTTATATTTTTATTAGTCTCTTATCATGAGATCTTGAGATTCAACGAGCAAGACGTCACTAATCCATTCGTGTTTCAGTTATGGTCCTTGCTGTCATTTTCGTGTTTCCATTGGTCATTTAATTCCTTTGTATTCTCTTATCTGACCATTTAATTTATTTTACATGCCTCACGAGGTAGTTTGCTTTTGAACAATCATTTAATTAATAAGACAATCATTTCCATTTTCTAAGACTATAGAAATCAACATTATTTCTATTTTTAAAATATCAATCTTTATATCTTTACTTTTTTCCAAAAATAATTACTTTCAAATATTTTTATTTTTTAAAAGTTTTTAAAGTTGTCCATCATGCGATCTATATATACGTTAAACAGTTTTTACAATAAGTTGTTGTTTTTTTCTCTTTTTAATAAATCAATTTTTATTTATGATCTTTTATTTTAATTTTAAAATAATGTGACGGGATTTATATTCCGTTACATATCAGTAAACTTCGTCAAAAAATAAAAACATTAAAAAAAAAAAAAAAGAATTTACTTAGTGTTAGTAATGACTTTACACAAATTGATTAACTAAATTTTTCTTAAAACGACAGAACTTTGGTTATTAATGAAAAGACATAACTTTGTTAGTAATTACAAAAAAAAAAATGCTGACTATTCTTTCCTTTTGC
>JAQFVV010006921.1:0-251823 GCA_028023455.1 Epiperipatus broadwayi | reverse complement strand
GTGTGTGTAAATTTATAAATAAATATTTGAAAATACAGAACTTAAAATTTTTAAAAAATATATGTATAACCGTCATTTATAAATTTATGTATATTATTTTGAAGAAATACAGACATCAATTTGTAATATTATATATATATATATATATTAAAACACCTTAGTTCTTTAGGTGTACTCCTTCCCTAGTAAGCAGTTTGTCAAAGGTGTGTGGTCTTTCTTTGGCAAATTATCCATAGCATGAGCATCCATACCAATTACATATATTTTCTTTCATAGAAAATAATAGCCTGTATGACTTTCCATAAGTAAGCAATAAATAATAAAACATTAACAAAAGTCTTTTTCTAAATAAGTAAAAGTTTTGATCCATTTTAAAGACAATTGGTTAAATGTAAGCTAGCTTATGTAAAAATTTTCATTTAATAGCACATAATAATAATTAAGCAAGTTGTCTGCTGAATTTTGTGTGTCCATGGTTCTATTGGAAATAAATAATTTCTTTTCATTTTAGTTTTTAATGAAATGCACATTTTAAAAGCAATTCTTAATTGTTTTAAATTCACTTAAAGATATTATTTTCAATATTTTTTCTTAAAATTATAATTAAATTTGACAGTTCAAAATTTAACACAATGGATTTATTAAATGCGTATTGTTGTTAAATCTGCAAACTATACTTCCTTTATAAAGCTTTTTTTTTTAATTTCTTTAGTTCTATTTTCTCTAAGTATTTTCTTTTTCTTGGAAAAAAACAGAGAAAGCAAAGCATAACTAAAAAGTTTTCCTTACCAAAGATGACAAGTTATTTGTTACTAGCCAATTTTATATCGAATAAGTATTTCAAAATATTCATTAACATTAATCTAAATTTAACTTTTAAACATTAATAAGTGGCAATAATAATTAATATATAACAGTTAATTTTCAAATCAAATTTTTAACATTCTTTATCTTAAACTTTAATTTCTTTCTCCTAAAGATGAAACAGAATAGCAAGGAGTAAAATAGTGCAATGTCCAGCATGTTTTTATAAATTGATATAAAAAAAAAATATCACCCAGTTTTTTTTTATAATTTATTTCAAAACATAATTAATTAAATTTAGTTATTATAAGTGATTATTCAGCATGATATTAATAGTTAAGAGAGTTCAAATTGAATTCAGCAATAAAAACAACAATACCTTATAAAGTTGTCTAACAATTCATTTTAAGTCAACAAAATATAAAATTTTAGTAAATTAACACTTAGATAATAAAAAAATTATTAAAGAAAATTATTACTGTTATTTAAAGATGAGAAAATCATCATGACCAGTCAGTATATGAAGACACAGAAGAAGAAGCCCTAATATACTGACAATCTCCATCTTTTATATCTCTCTTGACAGATCCCAATAATTAATCTATGCCCATAAAAATAATGATACATTATGTGAGAAAATGTCAAAGTAAGAAACTAATTAGCAAAATTATGTAACTTTGTTCTACATCTTTTTTTTAATTCATGTGATCTTAATGACCAAAGTTGTAGAAAAGGTCATTTTAACTGTCTTATTACTTAATAAATTTAATAAAACTAAAATAAGATAATAAATATTTCTTTAAATAAAATATCACCTTTTTTAAAGTTTATCAGAAATTCTTATTTAAATTTTAACCCTTTTATTGCTGATGTTAACTAAATATTTATTTTTTAATGTTTAATGATGAAAATTAAATATATTGGCAATTAAAATGAAGAAAATGAAAATATGCCCATGTACATGGATTCTCACACACATACACATGCATAGAGGAAATTATGTTTTTCTAAATTAAATCTAACCTGATAATTAACTTATATTTCTTTAAACAATTTAATATTATTTAAATAAATTAATAAGCTTTAACTAGAGATAACTTTTTTAAAACTTACCAAGTAAAAGAATTTAATCAGGTGATTAATTACTATAAAGGCATTTAAATAATTGTATTTTAATACTCATAAACTATCTCTTGATATTTTTAAACTTTAACTATAAAATCAATGTTGTTTAGCTTTCACTCTTTCTAAAGTATACATAAATTAAATAGTAACTTTTATCCTAAAACATACATCTTTTAACACTAAAATTATATCTTTATAACAGCTTTTAAATTGTTAAATATTATCTATTTGATGCTTATAATAAACCATATAAAATAAAATATTAATGCATAAGAGTTAGATAACCTAATTAACACAAAATAAAGTTATTATCTTCTCTTTCTCTTTATTTATTATTTCTATTATTTATAATATAATAGCTTAAATTCTGTGGTTAAAGTATTGAATGAAGACAATATGCAATTATAGCCCAGGATCACTATATATATATATATATATATATATATATATATATATATATATATATATATATATATATATATATATATATATATATATATATATATACATAAGATGTGTAAAGAACATCAAGTATGTTTCATCTAATCTTATTAATTACTGGAATAAAAGGGGTTATTTAAATAATTTTAACTGGAAGATCAAACCAATAAAGAAAAAGAAGAAAACTCTTGACTTTTGGCATTCATTAACTTGAATATTCGCTTATATTTTGTTATTTTTTGTTAGATGAATGGTGAAAAGAATTTAATCCTGTAAAAAACTATTTAAAGTCTATTTTATAGAAAGATAGAAAAGTGGTAAAGAAGAATAACAAAACTGTTTTTTCGTACAATTCTAATCATTAAGTAAAAAAAAAATTTTTAAATACATAGGTATATAAAAAAATTGATATAAAATAACTGAAAAAAATCTGAAACAATGCATTAATTAATTGTAATAAATATAACATATAACAGTAAAAATTAATATTGAGTATAAATTATTTAAATAGACAATAAATGAAAAATAGTCTTTCTACAGTCCACAAAAGAGCAAATGTCTTTTAAATAGTCTTCAAAAAAGAGAAGGTATTAATTACCAGCCACTTGTTTACAATGAATAAAATGTATGAAACTTTTTCATTTATATTTTATTGTTATTAATAAAACATTAATTAGTGTATATAACACTTTTTCAGTGATATTATTTATTTCTCTTCAAGTGATGCTGCTAGATTAATGAGAATACTAACATGGAAATCGAATTTGGATCTTTAGATGTGTGAATATTAAATTTAAGTAAATGCTCTAACCAACTAGGCTATTCTGACAAAGGTGCAGTAGCTTAGTTGATTGGACGTCATCTCAATTATAGTATTTACGAATTTAAAGTCCAGGTTTGATTCCTATGCTGGTTCTCTTACTCATTAGGCCAGCAATACTTGAAAAAAAGAGGAGAATTATAATCAATTGAAACATTTTGTTATGCATTAATCTGTATGTCATTAACAATTGAATTTATTTGAAAAGTTTAAAGAAAATTTAATTTTTTGAAAAAAAACATTTAACAATTAGTATTAGATGATGGAAATAGTCCAACATATAATTATTACTAAATGTCAATGACTTTCAAGAACTTGCTCTTCAATCACTTTACATAATCATAAATGATTCAAGCACAGACATACACACACACACACACATATATATATATATATATATATATATATATATATATATACAAATGTTTTTATTGGTTACAGGTATATAAAAAACATTTTATGGGTTCATCCATGTAAGATTTTACTTAGATATTCAAATGTTTCAATATATATATATATATATATATATATATATATATATATATATATATATATATATATATATATATATATATATATATATAAAGATAGTGTATATATATATATATATATATATATATAACACTATCTTTAGATAACCAATTAAATTGGATTAAATCACCAAATACTTGTGAACAAAATTTTACTAGTAATCTATTATAAATGAATTTTAAATAGTGTTCAGGCCATTAATCTTTTATAGATGTAATGTAATTCAGCAAACACTGGATTTTAAAGTGAACATATGTACTATAGATTTTATATATCTCATTAGTTTACCAATTGTTCAACTCCACTTTAAGTTTTTTTATATGTTTAGTTAAAAGAGATATCTAATGTGTATATATAGATATAGTGAAGAGTAAATATTTGAATGCATATATAATCAAAAAAAATTTTTCATTATTTAAAATAATAATTAGCCAACAGTTTAATATTTCTTGAAGGACTTATTTAGATTTTGAAATATTATAATTTCAAATGGTAATAAGTTCTAAAATATGATAAATTGTACATGCTTGATAAATGAATATTGACATAGATTTTCCTTTGGTTGTAAGATTAAGTCTATTGTTTAACATTGTGATGATTATTACTAGTTAGATAATCATTAAATATTTGTTTTTCTTCTTAATGTTTTATTAATTTCATTTTTTATTTAGTGCTACCATTATTTTCTAATTACTTATTTTAGTTAATGGAAGAATAATCATTAAAATTATTTCCAAAGGGATATAAAAAATAATGTTCTAATTGATATACAATTCAAATATTACCATCCTACATAACTTTATCACATTTTACGTGTGAGCCTTCCTTTTATTTCACATCTATGTTAAGGTTGTAGTGGTATATATTTGGTATTTGTGAAACTAGAAAATTAAATCTTTCACTTAATCCATTTAATCTTTCATAAATCTGGATCTAGTTTACATACAACAGAGTTTTTACCTCTTGTTCACCATATCTATATTTATTCCATTTATACCATTACAATATATAAATCTGAAACCAATAAAAAATTATTAATTTGCCAAAGAATTTAACCCAAAATGTAAGTATCATAATTTTGTATCATTATTAATCATTTTCAAATAATAAATAGTACTTATTAATTAATGTTCACTTCAGTATAAAATTTTGCCAGGAATTATTAGTAATTTTCTGAATAATTCTGCAGATACTTTATAAAGAAAGATTAATTGAAATTGTTATAGTTTAAAATATTGTACTTTACTGATTCTTCTTGTGAATTTTTTCTATGGGAAGTCATTAAAAAACAGTGAAATTTTTGTGTATTGATCAGTATCTTACCTCTTTATAAAATAAATGATATTGCTTATTTATTTATAATTATTATTTGTACTATTATTGTGGTTGTTTTAAAATGACAGTTAATATATATTGATGTGAGAGTGAGTATATCAATATATAAATTAATCAAAAAAAATTAATAGATAATTTTAGCATTACAATTCAATCATTATAATAGATTTTATTTAATATTTTATTTTGTTTGTTGATAAATGCTCAGTAGGCAAACTGTACAAGTTAATATTTTTTCTATAATTTAATTAGAAGTTATTTGAACCCAGACCTTCAGGTTCAATTTAGTCATCCATTTTATACAACTGATACACAAGACCAGAATGTGAAAAAATAAATTATCAGTTGATCTGAATCATCATCTCATATATATAGTACATAGCAAATCTTCATACTTTAGAGAAAAAGCTTCATTTATTTCAACTCCAACACTTCAGCTATCCATATGATTGCAAATCTGATGATGGCATGTTCAAAGCTCTTGTTTTCCAATTTTTGTTGTGCCATATCCATGTTTCCCATAAGTCATTCTGACCTTACATATGTAGGACATTTTAAACCTATTTAGTGAACCAGAAGAGGAATGAGCAAAATACCAAGCTGAATATTTAATCATTAAATACATGCATAATATATGTATTAAGCTAACAGTAATTAGAGGGCATGTGAACCCAGACTTTCAAGCTCCAGTTAGTAATCTATCCTATATAACTAATACACATGACCACATACATCTGAAAAAAAAACAAATTATCCCCTATATATGGTCTGGATCATTATGTCCCATAGATAGATAGATAGATAGATAGATAGATAGATAGATAGATAGATAGATAGATAGATAGATAGATAGATAGATAGATAGATAGATAGATAGATAGATAGATAGATAGATAGATAGATAGATAGATAGATAGATAGATAGATAGATAGATAGGTAGGTAGGTAGGTAGGTAGGTAGGTAGGTAGGTAGGTAGGTAGGTAGGTAGGTAGGTAGGTAGGTAGGTAGGTAGGTAGGTAGGTAGGTAGGTAGGTAGGTAGGTAGGTAGGTAGGTAGGTAGGTAGGTAGGTAGGTAGGTAGGTAGATAGATAGATAGATAGATAGATAGATAGATAGATAGATAGATAGATAGATAGATAGATAGATAGATAGATAGATAGATAGATAGATAGATAGATAGATAGATAGATAGATAGATAGATAGATAGATAGATAGATAGATAGATAGATAGATAGATAGATAGATAGATAGATAGATAGAGATAATCATTGTTCAGTTAATACAATTTATGTTGGAGATAATTTATATTTTTACATGCATGGGGCATGAATATTGGTTGTATAAGATGGATGACTAAAGGGATTCTGAAATTATGGGTTAAAATCTCTATTCATTACATCTAGCTTAAAGTATATATATTATTCATGTATTCAAATACTACATATTTAGCTTCTATTCTGCCATCCCTCTCCTGTGTATGTAAATAGTCTTAAGGTTAGACATATGAGGGCTCAGAATGTTACAGTCTTCATGAGTATGATACAACAAAAAATTAACATGCAAAGGACTTTGAACATGCCATCATCAGATTTGCAATGATATTAATGGTTGGAGAGTGATAGAGCGGAAACAATTGAAACCTGTTCATTAAAGTTTGTAAATGTTCTATCCTAATATAAACTGAACACTGATAATATATGTGTGTGGAAGATGATCCATACCAACTGATGAATGCTGGTTCAGTATAAAGTATATATATACTGGAGATAATTTATCTTTTTTAAATGTTGTCATGTATATTGGTTATATAATATGGATGACTAAAGAAAGCCTAAACGGTGACTTTAAAATTTCTTTAATTACCTCTAGCTTAAAGTATATATATATATATATATAATAACAGGGCTGGGTTCAAACCTGTTCTAAAGTAGGGTAGTATATGGGCACACATATATATTTAATCAAAATTGATATTAAATTCAATTATTTCTTTTTGTGGATGTGTGTGTATGTTTTAAATGGGGAAATAAAAATAGATTAAAACAGAAGAGGGAGGGGGGAATAGGGTTTGTGCTCTTGTATTTTGTTTAGAAGTGCATGTATTTATATTGCTGTATGGGTGAATAAGTGTAATAAATTTACTAAAAGAAGAAAAATTACATGGCCAAGTTTTATTTTGAAGATGAAAGATGGAGTACAAAATTGTTAAAAAGATATGTTAAATGTAAGAAAAGAATTAAAAATGTATTTTGATGGATAAAAATTATTTTAATTAAAAAGAAAATGTTTCAAGATGGAAGACAGAGTACAGAATTGTTAAAAGGTATGTTAAATGTAAGAAAAGAATCAAAAATGTATAGATTGCTATCTTGATAGATAAGAGTTATTTTAATTAAAAGGAAAATGTTAGAAGTAAAAGACAATGAACGGTCGAACACGGATTTTTGAGGTGTTGATTAAAATTCTTAAACATCAAGAAAGAAAAGTTGCTAAAAGATTTTTGCAAACCTAAGAATACCATGTGGTTTTATTTGAAAAAAAAAAGAGAGAAATAATAATATAAAAAAAAGAAACAATAGTTATTAATTAACGAGTTTTGAGAGTCGGACTTTGGCAGGCATTCTAGAATTATTAATTCTACTAGCAGGATCACAGAAATATAAGCTTAAAAGTTATGTATAACCATCAGCCATAAATAAGCTTGGGTAAGGATCAAAATGGGCCAGGCTCTGCCAGCCATCCTGTGGAGATACTACCGATGCCATCTACATAGGAATGAAGCCCCTTATAAACCAAAAGCAGAATGATCTTTACCAAAAGACACTGAGTCTGCATTAAGGAATCAACAGAGAGACACTTGCCAAAAAGACACATATTCACCACACCACAGTATCAAGCAAACATTGTGATTCATCTACAGCCCCAGGGGAAAATCAAGGTAATATGAACAATTTCTTAAATGCTATTCACCTCATAAATACGAATTTATTTCCAATAAAATAATAAAGTGTAATGGCTAAAAGAAAAAAAAGAAATCTTTGATATATTGCCAAATGTAGTTATATGGGAGAATAGACTAAGTAATGACTTGTTTCATTTGTTTTGTATTCTATGATTTATTTGTTTTATTATATTTAGATATCTATGCAGTATATGAGTTTGCATGTATTATATTCAATTATTGGAGCACAAGCCATTAAATAATTATTATGGTATTTTGTTATTTTTACCTTAATGATTATTAAATCTTTGTTTTAAGTATGAGTATATGCATTCAGTGTTGACTTCTTTAAAGTTAGATCATATCGTATAGATAGATAGTAGTGGTTAAAACAAAAAAATAATATATTCAGAGAATCGTTTATGTGTCTATGTGCACATTTGCTCCCCCATATTATTTCCATGGTTAATAACCACCTGCTCTGAGTGAGCTAGCCAGAGATAGGAACTCTGTCTATTAAAAAATTGATACTCGATCTCTCCCAGCATAATTCTTATTTACTTGTAGATAGGATTGGTGCTTGGAGTCAATAATTAACATCCATAAATATGCTGGGTGAGCAATAAAAGTACCATGCAGAATTACTTTTATATATATATATATATATATATATATATATATATATATATATATATATTATAATTTTAAAAAGAGAGGAAAAAAGAAACTATTATGTTTTAAATACGTAAATATATATTATACATACGTGATTTTCACGGATAGGGTAGCCTGTTACTATATATATATAATCTATTGGAGACAATAAATAAATGAATGTTTTCTTGTGGTTTGAGAAAGAATGTCTAATGTCTTGGACCATCTTATAATTTAAACAAATATCTTATATGCTACATTAATTTAAATTATGAGTTAAGAGACTTATTCAAATTAACAGATATATGATATAGTAATCAGATTTAGAATCTCATTGCAAACATAAACATATGAAATCTAATTAGCAAGTAGTATAAATTTTTTCATTGTACTAAAGTTCAATAGTGATTAAAAGTGAGTCTAATATTTTATGCACATCCATTGATATAAGGGCTAATTAATAAATTATTATAATACAATTTTATATAATCATTAAACTTAATAACTTTATTCATTCTTGGAAATAGTATAAATTTACCACATAGTAATAAAAGAGCTATTTATAAAAAATAACATTATAAACTATTAATTAATATATGTAAAAAAATTATATATAATATTTTATATTGTGTAAAAAATATTGGCATTTTATTGGGTTGATATTTATTTAGTACATAAATATATTAATAAATTTTAAGCATTATTTTAATATAGATTTTGGATTATTTTATTAATAGAGCTTGGTTATCTTTTGTTCAGTTTACTTAATGTGTACAGCATTATTAGTTTTAGTTAATCTATTTATATTATTACAGATTTGGTATTATATAATTAATACTGTTGTAGATTTTAACTTTATAAAAGTTGTAGAGTATATCAAGTAAATAATCCACATGTTCAATTTATTCTATTAAAGATTTTGTACTCATCATGTTAGAATTTTATTATAATATTAAAATACTTAAATCTGTATTTTTTTTGTATTGTTACAGATTTAGCTTGCTTAAGGATTTGGTACATTAATGAAAGAAATTTTCATGTTCTCATTTTTATATCAATACAGATTTGGCATACAGAATTAGGGCATATAAATACAGTTTTTTTTCCTCTTGTTCATTGTCCTTCCATTACAGATTTCCACCTTAAAGTTTTGGTGTGGATATTAGTCTCTTCCATTATTCCCATTTTTCTACCATTATAATCTATATTGTAGCATTCCATCTTAAATTTAAACTTGGTGATATTATCTATACAAAAATTTTGTTAGGTTATTTCTTTTATTGTACTTTTAAGATTATTTAAATGAATTTAAACATAATTAAAATAGTTTATGTTGTAATTAAATGGTGATTTTCATAACACTTCATAATGTAAAATGGCCATATATTTTTAACAAATGATATATCAAAAAATATTACTTTTATTTTATTTTGTGGTAAAATTTTAAGATTAATATTTTATTCTTGAGATTATATAATAAGTCAATGATTATGTTGGGATATATTAATAAAAGTACAGTTTTATATGATAACAATAATAAAATAAAATATGTATTTGTAAATTTATTTGTTGACATTTTATTTACCACATACATTTCGAAAATAAGATTTAATCATAAACAAATAATATATTAAATTAGTGTTAAAAACATGACATGCACATATAGTGATTTTACAGGTTTTGGAGATAATTCAAAGACATTACATTTTAGGTATTTAATATATTATTTTAAAATATTTAATGTATTTAAAACCTATATATAAAATTTTAATTATGGAATATAAAATACATAAATCAGAATGAATGTCTATTTTATTTAAATATAATTTTGAATGTTTGTTGTATTTGATTTGTAAAATTATATTTTATTATATTTAAGGCATATTGTAATATTTTTATAAAGTTTTAAAAAATATGTTTTAATGTCATGAAATGCTGGTTTGCTAGAAAAAAACCTTTTATAGAGTGGTCAAATGGATAAATTTGATTATTAATATAAATAAAAACATGGAATGAGTGAAAATAGAGTTTATAACATTAAATGACATATAAACAATATTTAGGATAATGGCATAAATATGACATCATTGGGAAAAACTATTGGACTCATTTGTTATCTCAATTTCTAACTTGCATAAAAGTTTATGCATATATAGCAATAATTTTATTTAAAGTTTAAAATAAATATTATGGGTTAAATTCATAGAATATCTGCTCAAAAGACTTTGTCTTTTGAGAATCTAAATAAGATAACAATAGATCAAAATTATCTCATTGTGATAAACAATTATATCAAAGTTAAGTGCTATAATATATTTTGTAAGGATATTTTAAAGAGATTAACAATTCCCATTGTTATTATATAAATGAAGCATTGCAAATCACTGTAAAATGTTAACTATTTAATACTTCATTTTTAATAAAAATTAATACTAATACGTTGGAATAAATATGGATTACATATAACATCTATCTACACAACGAAAGATTTTTGCAGAATCTATAGAAGATTTTGAAATATAAAAAGATTTTTGCAGAATCTATAGAAGATTTTGAAATATTTTTTTTAATAATTCTCAATTGTTATTATAATTTTATTGTTGATTTTGGTAGTGATGTGAATAATAAACAATTTTATTCTAATGTGTTAAATAAACTCACAATTTAATTCTAAGAACTTTGAATTACATAATGTGATTGAACCTAATAATTTTGTTATAAAGTAAATAAAGCAATTGAAGGCATTTTGAAGAGGCCTAGTGATAATTAAATAATATTGTTTTATACACTTTGAAATAATATTTTATTTTATACATTGAAAGTTGGATGAAGTTTTGATGAGCAAATGTTGGTAAAATATTAATTATTGATAAAATATTCATTTATTTATTATACATATAATGTTCATTATTGATATAATTAATTGTTATCTAACAAACTTATAACGGATGCTACTAATATCGAGATGTTGGGAGGGTCAGAAGATAGCAATAAAGATATTTTTAAAATTATTCTTACCAATATTAATGAATTTGTTAATAAATATAAAAAAACCTAAATGATAAATTTGATGAGTCAAATGAAAAATTTGAAGAGTTAAATGATATATTTGATAATAAATTTATGAGTAAATCAATAGCTTAAATAATAAACTTCATGAGTTAGGAAACATATTGGATAAGTCAAATAATAAATTGGATGAGTGAATATCTATATTAAGAGCTGATAGTGAATCTGTGTGTAATGCTAGGAGGCTACAGTAGATAATTTTGTAAAGATGTGTATGTTTTTGATATTATTGATTTTGTCACTTCTAATCATTGGTATAGATATAAATATATATATACAAGATGGTAATGCAGAACATAAATAATTACAAATTTAATAATAATGATAACAATCATAATAATAATTTTGTTTGGTATAAAGATGTAATATTTATATGTAACAAAATAATTGAAAATATTATTTGCAATGTGAAAAGTTATTATAATATGGTATTCAAAATAAATACGTATAAAATGTATATAAGAAAAAAGTTTGATTTAATAATTTAACAGCATGGTATTCTGTGCATGCTTTCGACTAACTGGTAGTCATATTCATAGCAATAGTTTTCCAGGAAGCTTATGATGTTTATAAAAGAATAAACAAGCATAGGGATTTGCATGAAATTTGAATATAAGATGTAAATAAGTTAATTTAAATAAAGCAATGGATTTATTTTACAAATATCCAGGTAACGGGAAAGAGAAAAACTTAAATAAATACCATTTATGTGTAATATTTGTTTTAAATAATAGATAATTTATTTATAAATAAGTTTAATGAAGTTATTAGTTTATATTTATTACTTGATAAATATAACTTGTGTTTTTGTAGTGAATAATTGTAGTAGGTGCATTAATATTTATTGACTCTTTAAATGATAATTTTATGAGTATCAAGATTCACAGATCATTCCTAATAAAAAGGAAAAAGGATGAGAATGTTTTTTCTCTTAAAAACTCCTGAAGTTGATAAAGATAGCTTCAGTGCCTGATGTTTTAAACCAATGTCACCTCTTGAATAAATAATAATGTATTTTACACAAACTGAAATATAAATGCGTAAAAGATATAAAGGATAGCCAATATAATTAATTTTTAGCTGTCTATATTTTGTAAAAGATAGAGAGAAAATAATTAAAAATACAGCCAAAATAATTAGTAAATACTAATTATTGTAGGATACAAAAATAAT
Organism: Epiperipatus broadwayi; assembly: GCA_028023455.1. Taxonomy (NCBI): domain Eukaryota; kingdom Metazoa; phylum Onychophora; class Udeonychophora; order Euonychophora; family Peripatidae; genus Epiperipatus; species Epiperipatus broadwayi. The sequence goes on along the minus strand of JAQFVV010006921.1, from coordinate 238,928 downwards.
ATATTAATGTACTATACAGAAATAGAATAGATATAAAGTTTTGAAATGTCTTTAACTGTTTAACAATATGAGACTGTAAGAATATCATATAGTTATTGTTTTATAATAGAGAATTCAAGAATGAATAGTATTTCAAAAAAATTATATTTTAAAGAAAAAGTTATAATTTATCTAAAAGATAATAAAGTATATTTAGATAAGTTATAAGTTGGTAAAACTAGTAAAACTGATAAATAGATAGCTTGATTCACAGAAGCTGTTTTGATTGATTGAGAGGACATCATCCTGAATATTTAATAACAGTAAAGAAATACAATAATAAATGGGATTTACATCAGAAAAGAACAAATTTATAAATTAAGTAGGTTAAATGAAAATAGCTATATATAAATATATAATTCTTTGAAAAACAATACAATAATTAATACAGTAAACAATATTTTAAAAACATATATCTACTATAATTTAATTTACTGTATTAATTATTGTATTGTTTTTCGAAACATTGTATATATTTAATTCTAATTGGAATACAGACATTCATTAATAATATATATATATATATATATATATATATATATATATATATATATATATATATATATATATATATATATATATATATATATATATATATATATATATGAGTAGTTTTACCTAATAAGCTTAAAGATGAAATAATAATGCAGATAAAACAATATCTTTCTTAAGTAAGATATTTGATAAAAAATATATAGATGTAAATAAATTAGTTAATCTATTAATGAATAGGTGTACTGTGTTAATTTAATTTTTTTGTTTAATTACCAAATAGATAGATGTTGTGATGTGTTAGTATATAAATGAATTGTAGCTAAAGTGATACTTCATCGTAAATTAACAAAAACATTAATTGATTAGATTGTAAATTTAGTAGTCTGCCAAAAATGATACGAATTTGAAAAATTTTGGAATTTAAATACTCAACTAATAAGGGCCCACATAGATGTTAAATACACATACTTAAAGTATTTATTATAGTATTTATCATATTATCTAATTATAGTAAGATGTAAATAAATAAAGAGATTTATTCATGGTTAGACTAAAAATAAAGTTAAAATTTAGAGTTAAATTTTTAATGAAAGGTTGCTATTAGTTTTTGCAGCACAAATTGTTAAATATAAATTGAAATTTCAAGTAAGCCCGAAAAAAATTATGAGAGACAAATGTAGCATTCTGACTTGAATTTAAATTTTCTGAAATTTAAATTATTTTCAAATTAATTTACATAGTTTAGCTTGTTATTAAATGATAATTACAATTTCATGCAAAATGGCTGTACATATTTTTAACAAGTGAGATATCATTTTTATTATTTATGTCACAGCAAAATCTTAAGAATAGTATATTTTATTCTTAGAACTATACAATAAAGTTATGTTAGAGATGTTTTAATAAAAGTATATAAATAGTTTTGTATGAAAACGATAATAATCTAAAATATGTTTGGATAAATTGATTTATCAACATTTTATTTACTGCATGCATTAAACAAATATGATATAAATTGTTGTTGAAAAATGATAAACATGTATATGTGTTTTATATGTTTAGGGATAATTCAGAAACATTAAATTTTAGATATTCAATATATTATTTTAAAATAATTAATTTATCTGAAACCAGTATTTAAAATATTGTTTATGTTATGTAAAATAAATAAATAATAAGTAATATCTATTGTATTTAAATATAATTTTGAATTTATTTTGTATTTAATATGTATAATTACATTTTATTATTTGTAAAATATGTTGTAATATTTATTTTTATAAAGTTTTAAAAAATATTTTAATGTGATAGAACCCAGGTTTGTTAGAAAAAAACTTTTATAGATTGGACAAATGGATGAATTTGACTCTTAATATAAAAAAACATTCATCTATTTCTCATAATATATTATGTAAAGGATCACTAAAATGTTAAATAATATTATAAATCAAATAATTTTAATACTATAGAAAATATTAAGTGTTTATTACTTACTTAAGAACATATTTTAAATTCAAATAAAATTTATTTACAATTTAAACTATATTTTAAAAATCTAAAAGATTAAGTTGCTTATATTTTATCCCCATTAAACTAAATCTTCAGACTCTCAATTTTTAATTACATTCTTATATCATTATATTAGCTAACTTGAACATTAGATAAGCAGTCTACATGTTTCATTCATTTAGTTATCATTAAAATATATATCTGTGTATAACGACTGCAATGATCAATTTTCCAAACACTATTAATATCCATGCATCAGCCATTTATCAAATTGTCCAGCAATTATAAAATGACTTTCTTATAAAAATGACTAATCTGACAAGTGATATTTATATTGAATCAAGTCAAACAAAGATGTAAATAAGTCTTCTTTAATATGGTAAAACATTAACATTTACATAGTGGAGAGAATTTCTATTCATATTTCAATTATTATAAGTTAGGGGATATGCAATAAATAATTAAAATAATACATGAACACTGGAAGAAATAACTTCCATGTGCTGCTAACATCAATGTGCCATATTTTCATAAAACTTGACAACAATTGTAAAGTTGTTATCTACAAATATTATCTTGATTTTTATAGAGGTAACAACATTGGAAAGTGATATCAATAAGACTAAATCTCAAAAGAAAATGATATATTAATTAAGACCCTTTTTTAATGTGAACAAACCTTAAATTTTCATGGTAAAGAAAAATTATTCTCATTTTTAAACCATTGTGAAATAATAGATTAATCAATATAGCAGTTTAAATTATATTTAAATATTGGAGTGACCATATTTCCAAATGCTATCAGTTACAATGTATCTGTATTTTAACAAACTGTCTAGCAAATCTAAAATGACCATTTATATATTCTGAATTTTCTTTACATTTTTATGTGTTCTTAACTCAGTTATAAAATTTATATTTTTATTTCCATTCAGAAACATCTATATAATGTGCATTTATTATATTTATATCAATCATATTGTAAATTACAATAAGTGGCTATCTCTTTGTCATTTTTTAATGCTCTATTTTTTATCTTGTCAGTAGTATCTACACCTACTTTTTTCTTGGGATTAGCATCTATTTTTCTGTCATATTTCACTGCAGATAACAATGTCAAAGTGTTTTAGGCCAGAATAAAAGTATAGTTTCAGTCATTTGAATCCCAAAAATGATGAAAATATTTGTCTGTCTTTTGGATTGACAAAATTAGTTTAGAATTCTTGCTTATTATTATGTATGATGCTCTGGAGTTAACTTTTTGAAAGCAAATATTTACCAAGAAAATGATGACAATTTCAACTTGATTTTTAATTTGTTAGACTTTATTCTTTTCAGTATATGTCTGGAACTTTTATTTATGATGTAATGCTATCATAGATTGCCCAAAATTTTATTTCAAAACAGCTTTAGTATAATATACTGTGTAAATGGACAATTGCCCGTAAAAATCAGTAATTGTTTGAATACACAACTATCCCAGTTTGGAATATATGCATTTTGGGGATAATAGTTCCACATCTAAAACCACTGTGAAATATGCCTGTTTATCTATGGTTTACCTTTTACATTTTTTTATAGCAAGTGCTTGCAATATATTTTGAAATCTGTCTCTACTCCTATGTCCACCTCCAAAGTGTAAAAATCTTCTAATATGTAATTTATACTCTCTAATCAAATAAAAAAGTTTTTAATTCAGTAATGTCTACTTTTCCAGTTATTTATATCAAATTTTTGATATTCTTTATCCAGTTTAAAATGCTTTCCAAGAACAGATTGTGGAAAAATTTCAAAACTGAAGAAATGAGTGTATTAATTTTAAGATTTGAAAAATGTGTAGGATTTACTTTTTCTTGCAAGATCTCAACTTGAGATTATACAATGGTTGTGTTAGTAACTTTTCCATATACCACAGACAATGGCTTTTAAGATTAAAATAAGGTGTTTTCCTAACAGTTTAATAATATTTTTAGCAATATTTTTGGTATATTCTAATAGATGATATATCCAATATTTTTTGCACAGTTTATTAACTAAGCTCATAAGATAATAGCCTGCTTATCATACTTATCAGTCGTTTCGTTACAATATATATGCTTAGTTTCTTAGACCATGGCATTTTGAGCCAACAATTTCATTTAGTGATGGAAAAGATTTTTTTTCGTAGTTGGGAATTAATTTAAAAATTTTTGCATTTAAGTTCATTACATTATCACATGCTTAATCATACATTGAGAGAGAATAATTTGGTAATGTTATGATTCAAAACCTTATATTAAAGTTGTTTAGTTTTTAGATTATCTTTTGAGGAGACTTTCATATCATAGTTATTCTGTGAATCTTTTGTAAGATGTAAAAACTTATTAATAATTTATTATATAATGTTCTTTAATTTAATATCATTTTATAGCTATCAGGTAAATGGGAGAATATATATAATATTTGTTCGTTTTGAAAAATTTGCATTTAATTATAAACACTTATATTGAGATTTTTAATAAAATTAATTTTAAAAGCAACAAAATTCTATAAAAAGTCTGAAAAAGAATTGATTATTTGCTATGCTATTATCATCGACTTTTTTTTATTGTAGATTGAAGAAATCTGGGAAAATTATAGATATTTTGATCATGATTGTAATTCAATCATTCAAAATTCATATTTATAATAGCTGATACTGTTCCTTAAAAATAAAAATTAAAACGATTTTTGTATTAGCATTTTTTAATTCAAAAGTAGAAATATAATGAGGTGGGTTTTTATACCATTAACTTCTGACACTAATTCTTTATCAGGTTATATATTATTTCCCACAGCCTCAAACTTCCCAAATAAAATTTTCGAGTTTCTCAATACATAGATATACAGAGAATCTATTAAAAAACCGATACATATTTTAACACACAGTTTTAAAACATTTAAAAATTATATTTTTAGAATTATATTAAATTTTAAGCTTAAATTTAGTAATGGTCGTTCATTTATTTTTTGATGTTATGCAATATATACAATATATCTAGTCATGTGGAAATTTTTGTTTATTTATGTAAGATAAATATATTAAGAAATAATTAAAAAAGTGTTTAATAAGTTCATTTGTGAATTAGACTTTAATATTAATAATGTAATGATCTAAATTATTTAGATGACTTTTTTTCTTAGTTTAAAAGTTCTTGACAAGATAATTTCTTTAATTCTGATTTATATCAATACTTCTTTCTGCATTACATACTTAGCTGAGGCTATAAATTTTATATAAAGCTTCAAACATGATTTTTTAATATGTTGTTAGATAATCTTTTAAAGAGAGAATAATATGCGTTAATATAAAAAAATGTACAGTAAACTCTTAATGTATATATATATATATAAAAGCCGAAAACTTGAAAATATATATGAAAAAATGTGTCTATAGCATATATTTAAACAATGAATATCCAATAATTATGGTTACCTTTGAATAGTTCAAAAAAGGTGAGAGATTTTAGGATTAAAATAGTTGATGAAAAAATGACAGATTGTAAAACCATATTCATATTTATCTGTGTTGATCGTGAGTAGGAGTACATAAAAATAATTTTCTGTAATATATATATATATATATATATATTACAGAAAATTATTTTTACACACATATATATATATATATATATATATATCAAAATATATATATATATAACAAACTAACCAAAGGAAATACATATAAAAACAAAAAAATAAAGACTTATAAATCCAATAAATAATATAATATTTCAACCAGAGGACTGGTTTTCATCAGAAAGAAAAAAAAAACCTCTGGTTGAAATATTATATTATTTAGTGGATTTATAAGTCTTTATTTTTTTGTTTATATATATATATGTATGGTAACAGTATTGTTCATCATTAATCGCTACCTCAGTATTTTGTACACAAATTTGCCAAGGGTGATAAGTCAAATTCACATTTCATAATTGTGATGCATACAATAATTTTAATATTATACAACTATTAAGAGACTAAGTTGAGGCCACTGATAAAGATCACACCAAGAACTGGTTTCAAATCATTATTCAACAAGTCAATTCATAGAGGTCAAACACATTCTTTTTTATCCAAAAGCATTTTACCATTATATCATCTGTTTGTATTTTTATTGATAAATTTTATTATAGGGAGCTACAGATAACCTAGTCTTTATTCTGGGCATCACTTTACAATGACAAAAAAAGTGCCTCCAGATAAACTATCTTATCCATCTCTAGTTTTCGTTAACAATCCTGATTCTATATCATTCATAGTATGTTTTATTTTGACTGTATCAAATTTACCTTACACTCATTTGGATTGAAATAAAACAACACTGACAATTGCATTTATAATAAAAAAATAAACGATTTATTTACACTGAATATACTATGATAACTTCCAAGCTGTATATTTTATTACAAATGATTCTGGTAAAAATCACAGATTCAATTTTTTATTTAATTTCTAATCTATTTCATTTATTTCTAATGCACATTAAGGGATAAAATACCCTTGAAATAATAATTATTAGTGAAATTATAATCCTAAAATTATATTGGTGCTATCATTATGATTCAAATGTTTAACTAAATATACAAATAAATAAAATAATAAAAAAAAAATAGTTAGGATCATATGTTTTCAGATGAAAAAAAATCTCACCCCTACTAAGCATAAGTTCAGTTCTTCTACATAACATCGCACCTTTTTTCCATCTATCTCCATATTTAATTAAAATGATAGGTTATGTCTACATGTTCTTCATGGGCAGAGATAGGTAATGTTTAATGACACCATTTTTTTTTATTCTGGCAAATTATGAAGTTTCTAACTAAAAAAAAAAGTACTTACTTTAATGCATTTGGATGAATGCTAGCTCATTATGTTTATAGCTTCAGTAATATAAATTCTTGTTAAATTACTGTATATCATTTGTAGTGAAAAGTTCCTTTTACACTTCCCTAGTCTTGTCTCAAATATCAAAGAGGATTTGTTGCATTTGTGATAGATTGTAGATATGACTAAATCTTGCTATGGATTAACTATTCTCAACATATAATTTTTTCTACTATGGATTACTCTTCTGTTTCTTAGAGTGGATTGTCCTATTTCTTCATTATATTTTTTATTTTACAATCCCACATAACAAAAACATGTAAGCCTATTACCCCCCTCTTAATTCCTACAATTGTTTCATTGTTAAATTAATTAAATATTTTAATTCAACAAATGAAAAAAAAAAATATGGATTATACTTAATTTGTTATATACTTTTTCACTGAATGTATTTGATTAGCTTTTAATAAATCCAATTTAGATGTTTATCAAAAAAAATTTGCTTCAACTTATCTTCTAAACTTGCACTTTTAAAAAATACTATAATTGTGCATTATTGGTACAGAATTTGTAATTACTTTTAAAATGTTCAGTTTTTTTTCCCAATTTTAAAAAGATGAAAAAAAAAAAAAAACATGTGAAAAGAAAAAGACAAGATATAGTATTGATTTTTTGCAAATCGTTATAGTCTTTAGTTATTTATATCTCTTTGAATTTACTACTAAAATATTAATATTCCTCATATATAATAAATACTAATGTACCCTTAACTTAAATGTCAACACAAACATTCGTTTTGAACAATTCATAAAATAATCACAGGGGTCCATGTATATAATATTATGATAGATATTACATCAAATGTATGCATATATATATATAATAATAGTTTGAATTAAGTTCTGTTATATATATGTTGGAATGTGGTTGTGGAATAAAATATATAGGGGAATCCAAATGTACATTACAAAAACGATATAATGATCATAAGACATTATATAAACGTGTACAGAAAGAAAATATATCTTCAGTAAATATGAATACTCCATCAATTATATTTGATCATAATAAAACATGTAATTATGGTTTTAAATTTAATAATAGAGATATAAAAATTATTCAAATTGAAAGGTGTAGTGAAAAACGTAAAATTAAAGAGGCTATGATGATATCTAGGAATAGAGGTGGTTTGATGAATAAACAATCGGCTAATATAAAGACAACAGAATTGTGGGAAATTTGAATAGATTGAATGATGGGTAATGCAAGTTTTTATTTTTTGTACGTTTGTATTAACAGTTGATAAAGATTGTCAGTGAAACAATTGAAAGTACTTCTGGTAAAGAATAGATTATTTAATTTTGAATACTGTGTTAAATATATTTGTTTGAATTATTATTATATAATTTAAAAATACAGACATTTAATGGTTGTAGTTATTTATATATATATAATAAATCTTTTAATATGTCATCATCATCATTTTCAATCATTATTAAACTAATACAGGATGAAGGTCTCTGTAGGTTTAGTTTCTTGTGATCCCTAACTTTATCATTTCCATAATTCAACAACAAACTTTCTTATTTCATCCATTCATTTCTTAGGTGAACCATTTTTAACATTTTACAATTTCTTAGAATTTAGTTTAAAACATAAACTATCCATCTATTATAAACTTTTTACAGGAATATTTCCAGGCAATCTCCATCTCAATCTATTGATTCTTTCAATGATATCAGTGATATCAGTTTGCCTTTCACCTATGAATTTCATTTTCAATCTTTTCTTATTATTTCTAACATATATTTCTTCATACTTTGTTTAGTGGTCTGAAATCTCTGCATTCCTCTATAGTTGAAATTCTGTGTCTTAGATCCATAAATAAAAACTAGTAAAACATATTGTTTAAAAACCCTTTTCAAACATGAAGCACTCCATCCAAATTTAATTATATGATTAATTTTATTTATTACGATTTAATCTAATGTAATAATATGACAAGATGTTTATAAATGTTAATTTCTAATTCTTAATTATCCATTTTTATTTTATCTAATAAACATTATTTTAGTCTTTTTCAGTATTTACCTTTATTTCTGCATTTTTGTTTTAATCTGATAAATCTAACCTTTTTTAATAAAACAATCACATCATTTACAAAATCTGGATGATTTAGATAGTTTCCATTTACTTTTACTCAATTAACTTCATATTTTAATATATTAAATACTTCTGGTCAGCCACTGTAAAAAGTTTTTGAAATATGGAAACAGTCTTGTACACTCTGCTCAAAGTTAATCTTTTTAGTATCATCATAAAATATTATCACTGCTGTTTACTTGATAAATATTCTTCAAAATTATGACAATATCCCAGATCTATATCTTTATGACCCAATGACTTAAACACCATAGAAATGATTATAAAATCGCTTAGATATGTTTATAGAATCAAATTCCTTTTTATAACCCCCAAATTTAAAACATATTGGTCAGGCATATTCACTGGACTTCTCTGTGACTTTTCTCAGTATCTGGATGTGATCCACTGTACTAAAACCTATTTTAAACCTAGCTTGTTTTTATAGTTGTTGTGTTTATTTATCATGTAAGAAAGTCAAATCATAGTTATATAGAAATGAAATAGATAGTGGCTATAATTTCAAGTAATTCAATATTTTAATTTTGTATTGTAAAATTTAATTATTATTTTTTTTTATTTTAATCTAAATTACTCAAAATAGCATTTTTATAAATTATTCAGGTTTTTTCCTTTTTGACCGCAGCCTATTTTTTTTCTAAAAACATATTAAATTTCTTTAAAAATAACTAAAAGATAATTTACATAATTGAAATAGTCGAATTAATTAAAAATAAAAATTATATATTATGTTGATAAACATGATTGTTATTTAATAAGAAGCCTATATAAACAATAATTTTATTTATATAGATTTAATTTATTCTGGATTCAGAAAATGAAAGAAAGATGAAAGTTGAGGGACTGCTTTCCTTCATAGTAACTCTAAGTTTGGAGAAAACCTGACTACTTCTACGTAAATAAGCCATCTATCTGAACTTCTCAATAAAAAAAAATTTTTTTTAAATATTTGTCCTTGGTACAATAGAATAAAAAAAAGTTTTAGAAACTTTGTAGTTTATATCTACAACCTTTAATAAAATCATAACTAGTTTATCACGAAATACGTATAATGGTGATTATTTCTCTTTTCAACATGTGTGAGATCAGGTGAATCAACTATATAAGATGGCACTGAGTTCTGTGTCGTGTGAAAGTCTGAGTTCGAATCCTACATATATTACATATATAAATACAGGTGTTAAGCCTGTACAATGTATAAAATCATTACTGTAAAAAATAAGTTATTTTAAGAAATCTTTTACTAAATTAAATCACAGCAATAAGGTATATATTATTGGAAAAACCTAAAGTATGCTCAATTTTAAATCATGTTTATGAACATTGTTTAAGTCCAAATCTATTTCAGATAAAACTGAAATCTCAAATGAGAATTCTCATATAAATAATTTTTATATGCATAAAATTTTCTTAAAAACATAAGCAATCTTGTTTGAACTAACCCATTAAATATTTCAAAACATATTGAATAAGTAAGTTATTTGTTAAATTATATCTATCAAAATTTGCATTACTGTCAAGCATTGGTGGCCGAGTAGTCAGCACAACTGCCTTTTAAGTAGTTGTCCCAGGTTTGTGGGTTCGCTTCCTGGCCAATGCTTTGTCACATAAAAAAAAATATTTTTTCATTACTGGGGTAATTATGAATAACATGCATAATGTTTAATTCTGTAAAATAAAATTCAATATTGGAACGCTTATTTACTAATGATTATAAATTTGACAATTGTTTTATATACAATTTCTTTTATAAATTACCTATATATATATATATATATATATATATATATATATATATATATATATATATATATATATATATATATATATATATATATATATATATATATATATATATATATATATATCACTGTGTGAATGTAATGGAAGTATAATCATTAACTATTGAGCATTTGTCAAGTGCCAGAAAAATAGTTTATAATAAAAGAATTATGTTATCTAAAATTAAATATATTGTCATTTGTCTCATTCACATTAATTTATTATCTGAATGAATATATTAAATCCAAAATTTTTGTTACAGATTGAGACAGACAACAATGTATATAAACGAAAATGAGTACTTGATATAAATTAACCTCTTTTTTGCTGATTATTTTATTGGCCGAGTGAGGTAAAAGTCTAAACTTTTAATTGGTCAATTCACAAGCTCAAGCATCAATTCACAAACTTAAGCATCAAAATATATTCATCTTTTAATATTATATTCACTTTAGCTTCATTGGTAAAAACTATATTAATAATTTGTCAGGTTATAAAAGTGAATGAAAGTTTTTTTTTCAAAAATAAATTTTTATTTATAATTATAAAAATATTCGATAGCAGCAAATCTAAAATGAATGTTACTCACATACCAAAAAGTGTTGCTGACATCAGTGATTTCTTTCCCAATTTTATATTGCGAATAAGTAAATAATTTTTGCTAAAGTCTTAACTATTTTTCTAAAGTAATTTTATTTTTAGCATATTTAATCAAAATAATTTATAATTTGTCAAAAAATACTTTTAAAATGGTCTAAAACATTCATTTATCATTTTCAAAATGAAACAAAAGAAATCATAGCAGTAAAAGTTATTGAGAACCATTTTTTTTGTTGTCAAAATTTACCAGCTAATCAGATTCAAAAAGGACAGTCTTTTTCCTTTGTTAGACCTTTAACATCAGTTTATTGATTTTTTACTTGTAAAATAATTCAAGAGAAGGCAGCATCTTATGGAACTTTTTTTAACCTTTAAAAATAATGCAAAATCTTAATGGTAGTGTTAAAAATGCCTGATTTAGAGTGAATGGAAGCCATCACATTTTTAGCCATAACTAGCAAAAAGTTGGTTAAATTAATTCTTTTCATCTTCCTCAGACCTACATGCATAATACTGGGCAAACAAATTTTATTACAAACAAAAACTCAACATTCATGTTTTTATGCTTGTCACTTTTTTAAAATCCCAGAGAGTAATAATAATAAAAACAACCAATATATTTCTATTTATTATCTAAAATATTTAAGTAAACTGCAATTATTATGTTGTAATTATAGGAATGAATTTTTAAACAAACCAAAAATTATACATTGGCAAAGTTGACAAATTTTCAAATTTAAATTGATAAAGTAGCATTAACTGATAATGTTGGGATAATCTTATAAATACTTTTAAATATAGCCATATATAATTGTAGGCAGACAAATTTTATTGCAAATATAAACTTAAGTATAATTTAATTATAGCTACCATGCCTTTTAGTGCAGAAAAAAAGTAATTACAAATAAATGAACAAAAAAAATCATTTTCCATTTACTGCTTTAACATCTTGAAAAAGTTTGCAAAAATTATACTGTAATTATAGATTCATATTTTTAAATATATTGGCTAAGTTTCACTCTTTTTCAAATTTAAAATTGTGTACATATTATAATGGTCAGTTATTTCTTCTTTTTAACCATGGAGGGCACCACCAGGTCACTAAGTGCTGAAAAATTTATTTACCATGATCAAAAGTTAAAGATGGTGATGATTTGCTCTGATTAGACTTAGGGAGATAGCAAGAGATCTTAACTATTGTTCAGGCAATTGAGAAAATAAAAGCACTAAGACAAAAATCAGCAAAATTATATTTAAACTAATGTGAAAATTTTATTAAATTCACAAAAACAAAACCAAGTCAATCTAGCCAACAAAATACAAAAGTTTGACCTAGATTTTTTTTTAAGTGTACTCATCTGAGAGAGTATAGGAACATAGTAAATATTAAAAATTAAACACTTTGGCAGCAAAGTTTGTTCTTTTGCCTTCTATTTAAAAGGACATTAGTATCATCTTCCTGCTGCTGATTTATACAAGAACAACAATTCTAGTTTCTTAATTCAGAGTTACAAAAAAAAATAGAAATAGAGTCTTGTAGGAAATTAATGAAACAGTGCAAGATGAGCAATCACTAGATTATTGGCTAGTGATGTCATATTGTCTGTAGGATAGCTTGTGATGTACCATCTTTAAGGCAATTCGCAGTTAATTTCACTTACAAGACAAAAAATATGATTACAATCACAAGTAATCTGCAAATGAAACAAATTTCTCGACTTCAGAAAAACTAGAATAACAAAAACTATAAATCACCTGTCAAAAGATTTGTGTTTTGCTGGAAGTGTAAACCCAACTTAATTAAACTTAATTACAGGATTACAAAAATAGGGACAGGTGAGCAAAAGAAAACTACAAGGGTCTGCAAAAGTATATAGAAAGAGTTTGAATATAAATAAATAGAAGCAAATTATGCATAAACAATATAAATTTAAAATACTCTCAGATAAATAAATTTAAAACGAAACCTGAAATCTTAAAATTAAGATTCCAGTACACACAATAAATACAATATATTTCATACACAAATAGACAAAGGAATAAGTAAAAGTATTTTGATATAAAATAAATTTATACACATATCTACTTTAGATTGTGTGGAAGTTTTATTAGAATTAACCCTGGCAAGTATATAAAAGAAATTACCTTGGTGTTGGACATTTTATTGAGTACTTAGTTAGTTGCAGGTAATATTAATAATGGTGAAGACTTTAAATGATTTGTTCTTTTGATGGTGGCGAGTGTAAAGACAGACTCTAACACAGTTCAAGTTTCGGCTTTATAGCATACGGAAAGAACAGTGAGGAGGTCAGGATTCATCTTAGGTTGGCTTAGCATGGCATACTGGAATTTTGCATACTCCTGGAATAGAATTTGACCATCTGACAAAAATATATTTATTTAGACACTCTAACAATAAAGTTTTGTGTATATATATATATATATATATATATATATATATATATGTGTGTGTGTGTGTGTGTGTGTCTGATGGCAGGTTCAGAAAAGAAGCAGCAATATGTTAAAATCACTGATCAAAGCAAATATGAATCTTTATTTGAATAATATTAATTAATCCACTAAATGGAATCTGCTGTGTTATATTCTTCTGCAAACTAGCCTAGGTCAAGCTAACCAAAACAAATCACTAGTTTGGAAAATAATCAATCTGAAGCTTATGTCTCTATAAATATTTGACCAAGAATCTTAAGTCCTAAACTCAGGGCTATTTATACAATTTCCTTATCTCCAACAAAAACTTTGTTTTCCATCTTTTAATTAAGAAAACCGTATATGCCCAGAACTAATTTACTACCACACTCAATCTAATTAAAATCTCACCAGGGTCTTAACTCATTATAAAAAAAATAATTAATTAATATAAAATCTCTGCTTCTTTTAGGGAGATTATAAATTAAAATCGATTTATAATTACTAAAAAGGTAAACAGCTTTTAATGAATATTAAAAAAACTTATAAGTTTTCAAAATTGTCTTAAAATATTTTATTTTTATAAAACAATTTTTGAAAGAAAATAAATAAGTGTGGGCTGAAATTAAACATATATTTTTATTACATAAAGAATAAGACAATTTTTTAAATTACTGTAAAAGTTGTGGTCAGACTTTTGAAATAAATAGTATCCGGTTCAATATTTATATGTTATACTTGGAAGTATTGTGATGTTATTTTTGTAATTCTGAAAGTTTGTAAATTTTGTCAGAATATTATTTTTGTCTTTCAGATAATTTCAGTATAATAATTGCAGTCTATTAAATATTTTAAGTAGATAATGGAATGAGATACCTTTTTTTCTGTTTATTTGTAATTCTCTGTAAAACTGGAAAGCTTGGCAAAAATAGTAATGGTAAAAATATCCAAAACAAATATGTTGGGAAAAGTCAATTTTATTGGATGACAAAAATCCATATATCTTATGAAAGGATAAATCATAAATTTATATAAAACAATATTTATTAAATGTGGGCATGAGAAAAAATATTTATAAAACATTTATTTCTTCTTTATCCAGACTTACAAATATTTTTAATTTTTGAGTGTTTTGTAAACCAGGATGTTTAAATATGCACCATGCTAGATGCTTCCTTTCATTACATTATAGTCTGTGATGGCCAAGACAGTTGAAATAGAAATCCTAATATAAAATTTTAATTTCTACTTTTGCAAAGTTAATATATTTTATTATGAAATATTTGATCTTAATAATTATTACTTATGCCTAAATGGGTGAACTAATTAAAATAAAAATCATTGATAAGAAATCAAACAATTTATTTACATGAATATAATTAATATTATATAAAAACATTAAATAATAAATTAAATAAACATATTGATAAATAATTTACTATTTGATGTATGCATATTTCATAATTTAACTAATGCTAGTTCTTTATTTGTTTGACTAAAAATTAAAAAATAAAATAATTGTTTTTCATAAATAAATTGATGTGGGCTATGAAAAATATCATAACCTAAACTTACACATATAGATTCACTTCAAGACATAAACCTGCATATTTATTCATATGTTTTAAAAATTCATCACTTAGATTGTGTTTTACTTGAAAATATTTTATTTATAAAGTTGAGCAGAGACATTATTATATGTTTTAAAATTTATGTTGACCCTGGAGTTTGTGAGTGATCAATCACTCACCAACTCCATTGTCAACATAAATTTTAGCTTAATCTTTAAAAAAAAAAATAAACAATTCAACTTTCATATTAATAATGTCCGTTACTACACTATTGCATATGAACAAATATTTCTAATAAATCTCCGAGTTTATATAGAATTTCTTACAATGTATACATTAATATATATATATAACTATTCCATTAAATGTATACATTAATATATATATATAACTATTCCATTAAGCTTTATACATGTGGTTAGCATAATATCACAGTAAACAAAATAATACTTTATATTACTTCTTAGGGCTTTGAACATCATAAGTCATATATTTTATATAGTAGAGTTTCTTAGGATAAGGCTGAACACAATGAACATTTGTATCCAATGCATATCTCTCAGTATATAAATAGGGCTATTTAAAGTACAATAAAAATTAAATGATTAAAATTAAATTTATGTGGCCACACAATAAATCAAAATAATGACAACAATTAAATAAAACACAAAGTCATTATTTTACAGACAACAAATTATTTTATTAAACAAAATAAGAATACAGGCTTAAGTAGATATAATATAATTATATTAATATCTCTGATAACATTCTTTATAAAAATAAATTTATTTATAGGTGCTGTTATAAAAGAAAAGATTGCAGGTATATGCACTGATATATAACTCCATATGTTGTTCATACAAATACAAAACCTATTAAAGAAAGTTACTGATAAATATCATTTAAATATATCCGTAGCAAACTATTTATATATAATGCCACCCAATGCAAGTTTTAATAATAAATAGATGCAAGAAGGTCTGTGCATAATCTCTCCATCCAGTGCCTACTCATCCAATATCCCCAGACTAGTTTATAGCTGCACCTTTCATCAATGAAGAGCTTTGGATATGAGACCACTGCACCTAGATTGAAGAATCTAATGAAACCCTCTAGCAGCCACTTTATATCTATTTAGTTAACTATAAAGCTAGGAGCTCAAGATGAAAACATCATAATGTCTTCAATCCAGACTTATTTGCATGTATTGTCATATAGATTTAAATCCAGTTAGCATTTATACATTTTGGTGTTCTTGGTTTATCAAAAACCATAGTTACCATCATCACATAGGCAGAATAGTATAAAACTCACAATACATCACATCATCAACAATTCCCTATGCTTACACAAGCTGTTATAACAGCAGCAAACTCACCATACAGTAGTGTTACCCAGTGCAAGCATTAGTAATCAATATTGGATGATTAGGCACTAAATGAGGATTTTATGTACAAACCCTTTCTGCATTCATTGGTTACTAAGCCTTGCACTGTGTAACACTGCTGTATGGAGGGTTTGCTACTGTTAATAACAGCTTGTGTAAGCATAGAAAATTGTAATCATGTGATGTTTTGTTAGTTTTATTTAAATATGCCCTTATTATTATAAAATCTAAAATAGAATAAAAGATTTATCTATGTCTTACTGGTTTAAATATTTCCCTCATTACTGTAAAATCTAGAATAGAATAAGAGATTTATCTATATCTTACAGATCTTAAGCATTTACCTTATTAGAACACACTATCAAATTGGTATTTTTTTAGTTTATATTTTTATCTATTTTTCTAGGGATTAATATAATGTCAGTATGGCTAACTTATATTGCATTTAAGGTCCTAAATGATACATTTTATAGATTACCTACAGCCATGAACTAACTATTTCATATCTGTAATCTTATTACTACAATACATTTTAAATCAATTTACATAAATACATTTGTAATGCAATACCATTAATATTATATATGTACATAAGAAAACAAAGTATAACATCTAAAAAATAAGAGCATCTCATAATCAATAAAAGAATTTAATAATATTATTATATAACAATAACAATCTCTCTAATAAAAACAATGCATGCAAACATCTTGGATTAATTTAAATATTAAAATCATATTACCTGGTCTTCTTACTAATGAGTATAATTATAAATATTAACACAAGCAATTAAAATATTACACAAAAACATAGTAAAAAAAACAATAATACAATCATCACTATTCATGAAAAGTTATGAATAACTTAATCCATTTTCTTTATTTGCATATTTTTCTGTAGGGTCCATTTCTTTTATGAATATATTCATTATTTTATACTTTTAAAATTTTAAGTCAGAATGTATGATAAGTTCATTATCATTAATTTCCAAAATTTTATTGATAGGTAAGATAAGATCCTTTTAGTGATGTTGATCCATTTATGACATGATAATTTATTTTACAATTTGTTTATCACAATTTTTAAATCCATTATGAAGATAATTAGGTTGTAGATTCCTAAGGCAATTAAGTTTCTGATTAATTATAATTTTTAAAATGCAAAGGATGTTATTCTATTCGATTTCCAACAGAATTAATTTTTATAAATTAGCAAAAATGCAACTATTAAGTTAAATCTTCTCAGGTGTGTTTAGTTAGTATTCATGAAAACTGAAGAACAAATGCAAAATCCGATCTACTTTGCGTAGCAAGCTTAATAATTCAAAAACTATTTGAAGACTAAAATATTTGGCTACATTTTTAAATAATCCCATTAAAATTACAATTTATCCAATGGAAAACTTTATCATCTTTAGAAGGTAAGCAATTAATTATTCTGTTAATATTAAGTCATCTTTGATGTTAATGATTATAAAGATTTGCATCCACATCCAAAGCCAAATTCTCTACAGTTCTTTTTCAGCTGAACATGTTGTTTCAAGAAGCCATAATGGTGAATTAAATATTTTAAACTTTTGTCAGATGAACCTTTCACACAGAAAACCTTGAATTCCACTAAGCATTTGATTTTATATTAAAGAATGTGTGATTTTAAAATGTCACAGATTTAAACTCTTCTTTCACTCAATTACAATTTGTACTCTACTAACAAAATATAACTAGATCATTAGGTTGCCTTATTACATACTATATAACATTTTAAAAATTCATATTATTATATGAGTGACATACAAACTATTTCCTACAGATTTACTCATCTAAATAATGATAATTAACTTTATTTTAACTTTGAATTTGAGCTTAAAAACCCACAAAACATATAATATTTGCAATATAGCAAAGTTCTACATAAGTTTAATAGTTACTTGCATTTATACAACCTAAACTTGAGATAAATCACAGTTAATTCTTTTCAATAGTATCAATAATAATATTAAATAAAAGTATTAGTAATACATTTGTATAATAATATTTGAGGCATTTTTATATTTTTTATTACATTAAATAATAATCAGAAAATAATACATTCCTTATAACAGCTATATAAATATCAATAATAATTTTACATATAAAAAGTCTTTTTCAGCACCTGGTTTGGTACTTTTTTTCAAATATTAATAATCTATTTAATGTTAGTGAACTATTTCAGACATAAAACCATCTAGTGTTCAATAATGGAATTAAAACAAACAATATATATATATATATATCAATTAAATCATCCCACATGATAAGAAATCCAGTACTGCCCCCTGTGAACTAATATATAAATACATTAGAGTTCGTATTTCAAAATAGCCAGGTCAAAATGGATACCATTTTGACCTGGCTATTTTGAAATACGAACTCTAATGTATTTATATATTAGTTCACAGGGGGCAGTACTGGATTTCTTAATCATGTGGGATGATTTAATTGCTTAATATTTGTATATTTATTTCAGTATAGCGTTATGCACTGGATTATTTTATATATATATAAAAGTTCACAGTCCCTCAGTTCTCCAACTGTTCTAATGATTTAAAAATTTATCTCAATGAAATAATGATACATGAAAACAGATTGTTTTTGGAAATTCACAAACACTTTTTAAAATAACAGCATTCATGATGGTAAATAACAATTAATTTTCTTTTTGGTAATGTAATCCTTTCTAAAAAGCAATATAAAGATTAATAAATTAATTTAGCACACATATTAATCCAAGAGAAGTTGCATTCAACACATTAATCTGTTTTAAGGGTTTCTTATAAATGTGGCATTTATCATATTTAACACTTGCCTAATAATTCACAATTCATGAGTGACATTTAAATATTTAGCTTTCATAATCCATCATCCATTTAATGGTATTTAAATATTTAGTGTGAACATTTTTTATGCTCTGGAGACAAATTTAGAGTTTATTATTTGAAGCAATTTAATCCATTTGAAAAGATATTGTAATTCAGTACCTCTTTAATTCAAAATATATAATTAATCCATTCATTTATCAATCATTAATCCATAGTTGCTAATAGTTCTAATCGAAAATATGATCATGCAAATATTTCATCATTTATAACATAGTGATTTTTATTAAATTTTCGAACTAAAGTTTACATCTCTCTAAATAACAAACTTTCCCGTAGCCTATTTAAGTTGAAAAATTCTTTCCATAATTAAAAATAAGATAAATTCACAATATTGAGATGTATATGCACAATTCTAAAGTAAAGTGAACAAATATTTTATCATTATTTTAATATAAATATCTACAACTTGTTTTTTCTAAATATATTGCCATTTAATATTATTTTCAATTGAAAAAAATCCAATGTTTTATTTTTCAAGTTGTTAGACAGTATTCCATAATTTAAATTACCTATTTTCAATTAACAATTGACTGCAATAAGTGAGGTATCTTGAAATAATAATCAATTAATTAAAAGTAGTTTTTAATTTGTCAGTTGTTAATTTTGTTTCTTAGTATGATGAGAAGAAGTCATTTCACCTCCAGCAAAAGCAGAATGCCTACACACAGTCTACTCAACCATATTGAAGTCAAACAAAATGACTATTTTAATGTTTTAACCTGTTTAAATCCTGAATGTAATAAAATTTTGTAGAGTTCTCATTTTTTGTCCAAAATCCAGATGTTATACCTGTTTGATCAGCTGATGTCTGGATTAAATATATTTCTCATTGTACAATGGGTTTTCTTGGTTTTTCCAGGAAAATTTTGAAAAATTTGCCATGGTTTCCAAAATGCAGACTATAGATTTGTCCAATTTTAAATCAAGGTCATGTGAATGATGATCAAAAATGAAAAGATAACAAATAATAAATTTACATTTTTCAATTGCTTCATTTTCACTCCCAGGAATCATTTATTTAAAATAAATAAATCATAAAACTATAAATTCTTAGATATTTACTACAATTAAATTTAAATTGATTTTTTTAATAAATTATATTATTTAGTAAATATTCTAGTAAACTAAATATATTTTTTCTACATAAACTTTCACACACACTGCACACAAAATATAAAATGTAACAACTGTTTTTTTCTATACTTAAATAAAAATGTAATCTGAGAAGATGTAGTTACTTTATGTTAAAATATTTTAATATTGTAAATTTAAATTTATAATCCTATATTTCTATATCAAAAAATTTGTTTATGTGTGTGAATATCTCTGTTTGTTTATGCAATTTGATAGAATATAAGCATATATATTTTTATATAGATGTTGATTATAAAATCTGCTTGAGAAGCCATCTTTAAATGCTTTATAAAATCATATTTTCTATTAAGAGTTAATATGAGAGACTTTTAAGATTGATATTGATTATATAATATGCTATTCAACAAATGAATGTGGAGAATTTATTTGCTTAACTTTAAAAATAAAGCCAATAAAATATTTATAGTTTTTAATTTATAGTAGACAATTTCAGAAGTATCTGCAAATGCACAATATAAATTTTAGGACTATATCACATTTGCACTAACATTAAGAAAAACAAAAACATACTCATGCTTAAGATGTGCATATAAAATTCATCAGACAAAAATTATCACTTAGATTTTAATATTATAAATACATTTCAATATTTTCTTCAGTTTTGCTAGCTCATATTAAACACTATCAATTTATGGTGATAATTCACTTATTTTTAAATAATGTTGGATGATTGGGATGGTGGTTATTATATTATAATGACTCACAAATGATAACCAATTACAGTGAAAATTATTATTTATCTAGGATCATTAAACACATTTATCTAAATCATTAATTTAAAATATGATGATGATGATGATGATGACACTTCCATTCACAGATTTGGAACTAATGCTTTACATAAATTTCACTTTTAGAAATTCATAATTATTTGGCTAACTTTAGTATATCAAAATTAGAACTTAACCATCAATATTCAACAGTGATGATGAGTGATCATAATTAATAAAGCAACAATATTCTTAATAAAAATATATGCCACTTTTAATACCACAAATTAACATTTATTACTGGACTGCAAAAATATACATACTATTTAAAGGTATAAATGAAAATTTATACGACAAACAATTATGAGTTATTTATATTGAAATCATAATATCAATATAAAATGCTTCCCCTTTTTTCTATAATGACATTATCCAATGTTTTTATCATAGTAGAATATTGTGCATCAATTTGGATAGTGAATAACTAAAAATTTATATCCAAGTAAACAATATTTAATTAAAAAAATAAACACTTTATGCACACACATATTTTGTTACCTTATAAATGTAAACCTAATATATAAAGTAAATGATTAATTGCAAAAATGTTAGTTATAGAAGTAAAAGCATCTACAGAAATAAGTTTTAAATTACTTATCTCTCCTTCTAAGCTATTGAGATCACTAATCATTATTCTAAAAAGAACATCTAATTTCCCTAATCCTACATTTTATAACTTTCAACATTTATATGCCCAATTTATTAAGTGAATATTTATTATATTCCTGAGTGTGTGTGTGTGTGTGTTAATCCCCATTATGGATAAAATATTAAAATAAATAATAATAATAATAATAATAATAATAATAATAATAATAATAATAATAATAATAATAATAATAATAATAATAATAACATTTTGACATGAACAACATATTTCATAAATTTAAATCAATACACAATAAAGCAAGTCATAAAATAAAATACATCAATAAATAGATGTCTATAATAATGTTAGAATACATAAAACCATTTATAAAGCTTATAACTATTATTACTGAAATTCCTGGTTCTACTCAATTTTGGGCTTTAAATTCAGAGATGAGAACAGATAAATATTTTGTTATTAAAAATTTTGCTTATAGTCCCTGATATCATAAAAGGAAAATATAAAAGTAAAATTCATATTACCAGTCCTTTTTTCTTTTTTTTAGGTTTCCAAGAATTCAAATTTATTTAGGAGAATGTCTATACATTTTGCAACAAACACATACACCAATCTGTAATTTACATATATGACCAATTTCCACAGTGTACTGGAGCAGTCTTTTTCTTTTCTTGACTTGAGGTTTATAATTCTTTTATGGTGATGATGATGATGTTACTTGCTTCAGTAGGAACCATTTAGCACTGGAATTGTTTCTTCTCTATTTGTTCACCATAATGGCTTTAATAGATTAAGGATATCTGTGGTTTCATATTTATACATTTTACTGGAGTTTAAACTCAGTCCCTGGAATAACTGAACCAGCATGGTTTAACATTTTTCAGTAGATTATTTATTTTCATTTAGCTCTCAAATGCAGGTGAATGTTTTTTTCTATTTAAAACATGGATGAGTAGTCAGTCACTTCAATTTTATTTTTCCCAATCAATCACAAGATGTGAAATACTTTTGGTTCAGACATTTTCAAATGTGCATTGGTTGAGGGCTGGCCAATGGTCACACAGACAAAACATACATGTTTTAGCTTGTCATGGGCTTGTAGAAAAACTTTCAATATGATATAAAAATGATAATAATTCAAATTAATATTGTTTTCAAAATATGACTTGTGCTCTCCACAGTTTCAATATTTAATCTATAATAATCCTTTTAAGTAATTGCTAGACTCTTTTATATCAGTGAGACCCCACAGATGAAAAATATGACTTTTATTAGCCAAATCATTTGATGAAAACTGCTCATCTGTTTCAAATTTACTGTTGGTAAAAAAAAATCCATAACTTTTTTAACAATCAGCTGGTATGGAAAATCTATTATCTTAATGTTTTTCATACCTTGAACCCAAATTTAGTTTTATAAAATTATCTCTGATTTACAGACTTTCAGCTGTGAAGGTTAGCTGAAATTATAAACTTGTGAATTTAATTAACACAATATAATTCTTAATAGATATAGCTTTTCAAAAAAAAGACTTTAACAGAATTTTTTCTTAACATATGTGTAACTGTAAATCTATTTATGGAATGTATAAGCACACACTCTGTCATCCAGAAAACTTGCCTATCAAAACAATCTAAATGTTTTCTACAAATTATAGTTTAATTTAAAATTAAATTATTAGAACAATTAAACTTAAAGTACAGTTATAGGAAGAATAAAAATAGAAATAGCATAATTTACCAAGTATAGATTATTTTTGAAGAAGGTTATTACTCAAAAATATGAAAATGATTAACTAAATAGTTTGTGTCCATAGAACTGTTTATATGTGTTCTAATCCTAACTTTAAAAAAATAACTTAAATAATTCAAGATATGTACTATTCTTTTTTGATTTTTGTTAATACACACAAACAAAGAGCATAAACACTTCTCCCACTCTCTTTTTGTCTTAGGCTTTTGGAACTTGATCCTGAAGGGTTTAAACTTGGTTGCCCTACAGCTTCCCTTCCTATATAAAAAATGTGATGATGATTTTTTTCTGCATTTCATTTTATGCTCATTACTACAAATTTAAAAATTCTAGAAACAACTATATAGAATATTAATAGTAATAGTAACAAGTCAGATGTCACATGACTTAGAATATTATAAATTTTAACTATCCAATGTTTTTCAAAAGAGCATTTTCTTCAACTAGAAAAGATGCTATTCTGTATTATGTGGGTATATCTTTTTGTTAATCATAAAGGTTATAATAAAATTCTGATATTAACTTCAATAATACTTTTTAGTATAATAAAAACACATAATTGACGCATTTCACATAAACATATTGTGGCTTCCATTAATATCTTGATCTTTATATGTTAAGAAAACATAGGTAGTTAATCTCCAATCATTATGCATAGTTTACTAGCAGTTAATATGATTTTATAATCAAGACAATCTTACAACATTTATTTTTAAAAATCTAATAGATCTTTTTTATGATGATAGTTCAGTTATGAAAAAAATATATATATGTGTGTACATCTGTGTCAATGTTTACTTTTTATTTATACTGTAACAAATGAAAGTAAGTCATGTCTTTTGTAAAAGAAACTGCATTGGATATAGACTCATTCATTAATAATAGTTCATTGATTATCTAGAATTAAAAATAACTTTCAATTAAAAGATGATTACAAAATTGTGTAATGTTAAATGGATCATTGATGAAAATGGGAATGATAGAGAAAATGTGAATACAATTGATTTCAAAAGCAAACAGTTACTTTACCATAAAAATATCAAAATTTGAAGTGTATTTAAAACCAAAATGTTTATAAATAAAAACTGAGAATTTATTTTTAGTATATAATACAGAGTAAAACAAATTACTATTCAATTTTTGGGTCAGCAATATGAGATGGCATGGAAAGTTGTGGGTCATGTCAAAGTCCGAGTTTTAATCTCCTATATATTACATTATATATGTGCAGATGTGTATAAGCTTGTACAGGGTATTAAATTACATATTTAAACATAGGGTGTTAAAGGTCTGCCCATACCTTGCATATGTATGTAAATGGATTATTCTCCAGTACATGAAAGATCAGAATGACTAAACATCAACTTGGATAGGATAACAACCTTGGCATTAATGAGGGCTTTGAACATTCCATCATCAGATTTTTCATGAAATGGATGGCTGAAGAGTTATGGGTTGGAGTTTTTTGAAGCCTTCCCATTAAAGTATGAAGATTGGCTATCTTAATATAAAGCTGAACACTGATTGTACATATGTGTGGAGATAGTAATCTGGACTAACTGATGATTGTTGGTTTAGCATGAAATATGTATATTGGTGATTATTTATCTTTTCAACATGTGTGTGATCAAGTGGATATGCAATATAAGATGGCATGGAGAGTTGAGGGTCATGTGAAAGTCTGAGTTTGAATCCCTTATATATTCAATCAAAAATAGTTCTGCTTTTATTCCCATTTTTATTTATTAGAGGTAATGGATTATTTTTATATAATGTAAAAAATATGATTAGATTAATCAAGCAAAATTTTAATGTTATCAAACAAAATTTTAGGAAAAAATCAATTATAAAACTGTTAAGGCTAAATTTGAATATAAAAACAAAATTACCAAAAAAAAAAAAAAAACAACTGCATAGATTTTTGGAATTTGTGAAGAAAGAAAAACTATACAATAATAACTTTTATTTTCCAACAAAAACAAAAAGAGATTACAGATGTAAGTATTCAAATAAATGCACAGCATAGTTACATGATATTTAAATAAGATATATATATATATTGAAACAGTCGACCTTAGTTCAAGGTCGAGTTTCATCTTCTACCATTGTCCATGTGTCATCATGCTTCTTTTTTATGTAAAATGTATATTAAAGGAGCGTATATACATAATTAAAAATATTAGCTAATTTTGAATTTTTTTAAAATTGTATTTTTCTATTTTAATACGTTGTAATTTTCTTTTTCATAAAACAAAATGTAAATTCAAAATAACTCTCTGAAATAATTAAAGGGGTGGAGAGTTTGTCTCATGATTTTAAACCAGGAAATTATAAATTAAAATTAAAAAAGTAAAAACTAAAACAAAGCTAATACATTTTAGTTAGCTATTAATATTGTTTTATTCAAATCCATTTCCAAACAGAAAATTGATTTGAATTGATTTTAGACAGTTATCGTAAAACTGAATCTTTACTAACAATAGAGTAAAGATTCTCCTAGAATAGAGATCCATTAGAGGCAGGAAATCTATTCTAGAATAAATATTCTCTAAGAGGCCAAAAACTGATATAAATAAAGCTAAAAATCTATTATGTTAGAGTTTGGTCAGTCATTGCTAGGTGACTTCACATCTGTTTCAAATTTGGAAGAACCAAATTTCCATCCGCTGTTTTCAGCTGAACCTTGCCACAATGTAGCCCTAAAGAATGCTGCCTGCCACAGCAGATTCACCAGTGCTTCCAAAGAATCCTGAGGTAATGAGCCAAAAGTCTGTATAACCACCTTATCCACTTTTAACTATGTAATTTAACTTGTAAGCTAATAATTTCATTATATTTAATGTTTTCTTAAAGCTTTGTTAACCGTTTATATCAATTCTTTGCTGCCTAATTATTATTTCTTCCAACTCATGCTTATTATTATTTTTATTAGTTAGTGTGGTTATGCTTTAAGTTTACGAATATTTTTATATTTTCTTTCTTTATTTATAAATGCCACTAAAAACTTAATCTTACGAACTTCTATTAAACAGAGAAGGGATGGGGAGTTAAAATGAGTTCTTATTAATTATTTTAAATAAGTTTGGGTTATATTTTAAATGAATATTTTTATCTAAATGTTTTATCATAAATTTATACAAAATGTATAAATATTTTGCAATCCGGGTGGCTTCTGGTGTCCGTTAGTGTTATAAAATTTCTTATTGATCAACATCGCCACAAAGGCTGGTGACTTAAATTTGTTTGATAATTTGCACTCTTGTAATATTGCTTCCTATGTTTAAATATCGATTCAGGAAAGGAGGAGCAATGCAAGCTTCATCAATGCTAGTTAATTTATAATCAATGACTTTATATTACATAGGTCATTATATTTGCATGTTATTACGTATTTGTTAAACCATTTAAGGCTTTTCTTTAATAGTTAAATTTATTGATTTTATATTATCTAATTATTTATAAGCAGCATAGGGCTTCGATCTGATTCACCTGTACCTCACTCCAGGGAATCACAATCATTTCGCTAGTCATTCTCTCCCCCAAGTATATATATTATATACTGCTTTGAATCGCCTGTATCTCACTCCAGGGATTCAAAGTTTCATTGTCCGTATCCTCATCATAAAAAAAGTCTACATTTACTTCTAGACTATTCAGGTTAAGATAGATGAAGCAATGTATAGTTTTCCATGGTCCAGCCTATAGTATCTTCCTACCAACCCCTTCTTCCTGTACCATCTCAGCAAAAAGCTGGCGTGTACCATCATTATAAGAAATTGGATAATGACCTTATCCTGGCCAAATGTGCCATTTCATCTTGATGATATGCTAGCACCATCATTTTTTACAGTTAGTTTCCAGCCTGTTTAGCAAAGTAAATCATAATAATATGTGATAATAAAACATTCTGTTTTCTCTCTTTTTTTTGGTGTTTAAACCCAACTTCTCACGAAGTTGCCCTCCCTCTTTATTGAAATAAAATTTTCCTGCAAATATTGAGTTTTTGCTATATCCCATCATTAAATGTTGAAAATATAGAAGAAATAATGTTTTATACTGCCAATCAAAAATGTATCCACATTGTAATTATTATAAATGAAATATCTAAATAAAAACAATAAATTTATGTATTAAAATCTTTTAATTAGTGAAACTCGATTATATCTTTATAAATGCATTTTTATGTATAAAACATCCACCAAACCACTCCAACAAATATGTCTCTTGTAACCGCCACACTAACTTACTATTTGTCAATATCAATATAATCTTAATGATATTCTTTAATGTGTATAATCAAAACAATAGTTTTATAAGTGTAGAGTCAATTATATATATATATATATATATATATATATATAATATATATATATATCTAAACTCATCAACAATTATGTTAAAATAAATATTTATATTTTAAACTTAATCCGGTTGTTCAAATCTCATTAATGATATTTATATTTATGTATACTTATAACTTAATATCTTGGGTTCACTCAATATCTCATCATCATCACCAGTTGAGTCTCATGTAAAACATTGTAGCACCGGCCGGGATGTAATGAATTTATGTGGTATCACCGTAGGTGTTGTTCATAATGTTATAGACTTGGGGAATGGGATAATAGGTTAGAATTCATGATTGCTCCTGACCTGTGTATCTAATGCATGATTGGATTCAGAGTACTTTTGCCTAGATTTTAAATCTTGTTGGATGGACATACATTTTTGCCCGGTACAGTAATTTTTTTTTCTCCCAGGTTTGGCACCCATCTGTGGGGCATTTCGAAATTCCCACACCCTTCATTACCCTGTAGAGCATTTGATATATATGTGTAGTGTTTTTTTTCTCTGTTTCAAATAATAATGAATAATATATATGTAAAAAAAATTTTTCACGAATTGTACACCCAATTACTGTAAAGTTTTCTCCTGAATTTATGCATCCAACAATATAATAATAATCAGTGTCATATGTATATAAAAATGTAGTATACATATATGTAAAAGAAGGTTGTAATTACCAGCACATTTTTTTTAAAAAAGTAAGACAATTCTTACAAAATATGTATTTCTTATAGATTAGAATTGAGTGACCCAGCTTTCACTTGTACATTCTGTGGGACCTTGTTGGCTGGTACCCTCATATAAATTTCCTGACAGGTGTCAGTTTAAAACACAGAATTAGAAGGTGAATTCAAACCTGGATTGAGTGGATGGTAGTAGAGAATTGACTTTAATTATGAACAAATTTACATATAGCAATAACCAAATGTAATAAAAGATAACAATTATGTAATAACAACAAAACTTTGAGTCTGTTCTAGGTGCAGAAGAATAGCCAAGATAAAATCCAAGTAATATGGTAATTTTTTTTCAAAGATTTTTTTTGTTTGCTTATTATAAATAGTTAGTTATAATCATATTTGTGAACCCCATGTATTTTATATATATATAACATAGGTGACAGTTCGGGATAGCAGGCAGGGGGAGCAATGGAGAAGAGTAGGGCAGGAGATAGTTGAAGACAGGGAAAATAAGTTAAGAAAGTGTGAATGAACAGGGCACTATCATAGCGTTTTTTTGTTTTTTTGTTGTTCTTATAGATAATATATTAAATAATGTTTTGAAAGTAAATTGGTTGTTTTTCAGTCACAAATAGATTCGAAGTAAAGGCATTTTTTTAATTCATTTTTTTTGTTTGTCAGTGTAAGTGGGAAGAAATGAAACAGTCAACCTTAGTTCAAGGTTGAGTTTCACCTTCTACCATTGTCCACGTGTCATCATGCTCCATTTTTTTATGTAAAATGTATATTATAGGAGTGTATATACATAATTAAAAATATTAAGTAATTTTGTATTTTTTTAAAATTGTATGTTTCTATTTTAATACATTGTAATTTTCTTTTTCATAAAACAAAATGTAAATTCAAGATAACTGTCTAAAATAATTAAAGAAGTGGGGAGTTTAACTCATGATTTTAAACCAGGAAGTTATAAATTAAAATTAAAAAAGTAAAGACTAAAACAAAGCTAATGCATTTTAATTAACTATTAATATTGTTTTCTTCAAATCCATTTCCAAACAGGTAATTGATTTGAATTTATTTTAAACAGTTATCTTAAAACTGAATCTTTACTAACAATAGAGTAAAGGTTCTTCTAGAATAGAAATCCATTAGAGGCAGGAAATCTATTTTAGAATAAATATTCTCTAAGGGGCCAAAAACTGATATAAATAAAGCTAAAAATCTATTATGTTAGAGTTGAGTCAGTCGTTGCTAGGTGACTTCATGTCCATTTGAAATTTGGGAGAACCAAATTGCATCGGTCATCTTCAGTCAAACCTTGCCACAATGTAGCCCCAAAGAATGCCGCCTGCCACAGCAGATTCACCAGTGCTTCCATAGAATCCTGAGGTAACCAGCCAAAAGACTGTATAACTGCCTTATCCACTTTTAACTATGTAATTTAATTTGTAAGCTAATAATTTCATTATATTTAATGTTTTCTTAAAGCTTTGTTAACCATTTATATCAATTATTTGCTGCCTAATTATTATTTCATCCAACTCAAACTTATTATTATTTTTATTAGTTAGTGCGGTTATGATTTGAGTTTATGAATATTTTTATATTTTCTTTCTTTATTTATAAATGCCAATAAAAACTTAATCTTATGTAATTCTATTAAACAGGTTAAGGGGTGGGGAGTTAAAATAATTTCTTATTAATTATTTTAAATACTTCATAAGTTTGGCTTATATTTTAAATGAATATTTTTACCTAAATGTTTTGTCATAAATTTATATGAAATGTATAAATATTTTGCAATCCGGGGTGGCTATTGGTGTCCATTAGTTTTATAAAATTTCTTATTGATCATCATCACCACAAAGACTGGTGACTTAAATTTATTTTGTAATTTGCATACTTGAGTTTTTTTAATACTATATTAAAATATTGATTCAGGCATGGGGGAGCACTGCAAACTTCATTAATATTAGTTAATTTATAATCAATGACTTTATATTATGTAGGTCAGTATATTCGCATGTTATGACATGTTTGTTAAACCATTTAAGGCTTTTCTTTAATAGTTAAATTTACTGATTTTATATTATTATGATAGATTTGCTAGCATATATCTAATTATTTATAAGCCATGCATGACCTCGATCTGCTTCACCTGTACCTCACTCCAAGGAATCGTGATCATTTCGCTAGTCATTCTCTCCTCCAAGTATATATATTATATACTGCTTTGAAAGTGTCATTCGTATCCTCATCATAAAGAAGTCTACATTTATTTCTAGATCGTCCAGGTTAGAGTAGATGAAGCAATGTATAGTTTGCCATGGTCCAGCCTATAGTATCTTCCTACCAAACCTCTTCTTCCTGTACCATCTCAGCAGAAAGCTGGTGTGTACCATTGTTATAAGAAATTGGAGAATGACCTTATCCTGGCCAAATGTGCCATTTTCTCTTGATGATATTATGCTAGCACTGCCATTTCTTACAGTTAGTTTCAGCCTGTTTAGAAAAGTAAAATCGTAATGATATGTGATAATAAAACATTCTGTTTTCTCTCTATTTGTTGGTGATTAAACCCAACTTCTCACGAAGCTGCCCTTCCTCTTTACTGAAATAAACTTTTCCTGCAAATATTAAGTTTTCGCTATATCCCATCATTAAATGTTGAAAATATAAAAGAAATAATATTTTATACTGCCAATCAAAAATGTATCTGCATTGTAATTATTATAAATGAAATATCTAAATAAAAACAATAAACTTATATATTAAAATCTTTCAATTAGTGAAACTCGATTATATCTTTATAAATGTATTTTTATGTATAAAATGGCCACCAAACCACTCCGACAGATCCGTCTCTTGTAACCACTGCACTAACTTAATATTTGTCAATATCAATATAATCTTAATGATATTCTTTAATGTGTATAATCAAAACAATAGTTTTATAAGTGTAGAGTCAATTATATATATATATATATATATATATATATATATATATATATATATATATAAACTCATCATCAATTATGTTAAAATAAATATTTATATTTTAAACTTAATCCAGTTGTTCGAATCTCATTATTGATATTTATATTTATGTACACTCGTAACTTAATATCTTGGGTTCATTCAATCTCTCATCATCATCACCAGTTGAGACTCATGTAAAATGTTGTAGCACCAGGCTGGGATGTAATGAATTTATGTGGTATCACTGTAGGTGTTGCTTATAATGTTATAGATTTGGGGAATGGGCAATTAGGTTAGAATTCATGATTGCTTTTGACCTGTGTATCTCACGCATGATTGGATTTAGGGTACTTTTGCCTAGCTTCTAAATCTTGTTGGATGGACATACATTTTTGACCGGTACAATATATATATATAGTCCAAAATTGTAACAGACTAATCATATGAATGTGTTTGCTCTTTGAGTAAGAAAATGTAAAAAATATGTGTTCATGGAAAGCTAAAAAGGTAAAGGTGTTGTGATAGTACCAACAGATGATACTTCTAATCCTTGAAAATACTCCTGTGAACATAAACCAAAACTAAGAAATTTTTTAAATATATTAACAGATTTGAAAACTAACTTAGCCTTGAATTAAGTAATTAACAATATAACAGCTATTCTTTTAGAATAGCTACACCTGTATGTTTTCTACTGAAATAAATTAAGATTCACATGAAAAAAGAAAAGTGAAAATATTAAAAAAATGTTATCTAGAATACTTCAAAAATGATGATGAAAAACTTAATGATGATATAAAAAGTATAACTTTTAAAAAACTAATAATATCATAGAATGCAAGTAAAAAATCTTTAACAAGTAACATACATTTTTGATTTTGAGAAAACTTTACTGTAGCACTAATAATAATATATCACATTAAAATCTAAGTACAATTCACAAAAAACTAAATTTATCATTGAATGCTTCAATTTAATCCTTGAAGATATTACAGCTTTCTCTAATAGTAAATTTTTTTAATGGAAGGATTAGAGTTAGGGTTAAAAGTTATGGATTTTCCTATGAGCAGCTAAATAAATTTGAAAGGAAATTTTTACTAAATACTTTGATCAAATTCTAAACTTGTTAATCATGAGATATGTGGACAATGTTCTTATTTGTGACCCAGAGGAGCAAATTAATGAAATACAAAATGCTCTTATACATAACCCTTCCTTATGATGGACTACAAAAAATGAATATAATATAAAAGGTTTAAGATTTCTAGACTTATGTATTCAGTGAGAAGGCTGTCAATTAAACTACAAAATGATAGTTATGCATGTCCATATGCAAGGCATAGTATAACCTGGCTCATTAACTGCCTACTGCTCACAAATATAATGGTTTCAAACCATTTTTATATTGAAATTATAGCCTATGTAAATTTGAATCTGACTATAAAACTAATATTGAAACATACATTAAAGATTTATAACTGAAACACACAGGTTTGTTATATACCTGTGTTTATATATGTAATATATAGGGTATATGAGCACATACTTTCACATGCCCCACCACACTCCACACTATCTCATAACACTGATACACTTGAACACATATATCTTGAAAAGATAAATAATCACCAATATACATATTTCATGCTAAACCAGCAATCATCAGTTGATCCAGATTACCATCTCTACACATATATGCTATAAGTGCTCAGATATATATTAAGATAGTCAATGCTCATACTTTAATGGACAGGCTTCAATCTACTACACACTCCAACTCTTCAACCATCCATTCAATTGAAATTCTGATAATGGAATGCTCAAAGGCCACCCTGAGGCTGAGATTCTTGTCACACCCATGTTGACCTAAGGTCAATTTGACCCCTCATGTACAGGATATAATCCATTTAATACATATACAAGGGATGGGCAGACATCTCTACTATGTAAGAACTGAAATAAGAACTGAAACACACAGGCTTGTTATATACCTGTTTATATATGTAATATGTGGGGTATATGAGCACAGACTTTAACACAACCCACCACTTTCCACACTATCTCATAACAATGATACACTTGAACACATATATGTTGAAAAAGATAAATAATCACCAATATAAGTATTTCATGCTAAACCAGCAATCATCAGATGGTCCAGATTACTATCTCTACACATATATGCTATAAGTGTTCAGATATAGCCTAGGGTGGAGAGTGGTGGGTCATGTAAAAGACTGTGCTGATATACCCTAAAGATTTATGTAATATCATATACAAATCTTCAGAACTCATTATCATTGTGAAAACATTCTATGTCAAAATCAGAACCAGACCTATACTAGCTTACCAAAAACCTTGGATAGCTTTACCCTCTATATGAGGTACAGCCCATAGTATAAATAAAATTGGAGCAGAGACATATAATGTTAATCTTTGCATTACCTTCTGCTTTAAACCAATTGATTAACAATGCTAAAGGCAAGCTTCCTGCAGTCATTGTGTTTTGTGTTGTCTATAAAATTACATTTAATGAAATAAACTACAACACAGAATACTTTGGGAAATCTTGATCCAACCTCTTCACAGGAGCTGCACTATACAGATACCAATACAACAGAGACAAAATTAATACAGATATTAAATCCAAGCAATGTAAATACTTGAACTTCCATCTGTTAATACTGTCTGTTCCAAGATAAAAATTTCTAAACCCAAAGTAAAGGAGTCCTGGTATATTGCCAATAATATTAACGCTATTAAAAAGACAGAATCCAGTATTTTCCTGTCTGAAAATGACATTTAAAGTGGTTTGTTCAAATTAGACTACAATTTCATTGAAAACATGCTCAGCATGCTATTTAGATGTATTTAGTGTATATGTTTTTAAAGCTTTAAATAAGTTTTCTTAGAATATTCTTTGTATGTATTATCATTTATTGAATTATATTATTACTAACAATAATGTTGACACTCTGAAACAACTGTGCAGAAAAATATTTAATAAAAATAAATAAATAAATAAATAAAGTGTATTAATATTTTATAAATAATATTTCACAATGAAAATGTGGAGGAAAAAATGAAATATTAAATACAAGATGACAAAAAAAAAAACAAGAAGTATATGCAACACTATTTGTATCCTAGTCATAAGAGTGAATTTAAGTAGTATCAATTTGGAAAATGCTATTATTTTCTAGACACAACATTTACATTAAAGTACAAACATATTTTATAAAAATATTTTGATAATTCCCAACAATAACATGAATATATAAATTAATGCTTAAACCAAGTCAATATCATTGTATGCACATCTTAGCATAGCCTTTCCAAACAGTCATCTTTATAAGATTCTTGCAAAGTTTGGCAGCTGTAAAGTCTTCCAATATTTTTTACATACAACATATTTCCATTAAACAAAATCTAAGCTATGATATTATCCAACCAAATTGGAACATATTTATTACAAACTAGTAGTTTTGAAACAATAAACCTGTCATAAATATTCTATATATAAAAATTTGAATAAAGTGATTTAATACATTCTAAAATATCCAAATATATGTTATGCATTTTAAACTTACATAATGAGTATGTGCTTTACAAATTGTTAATTACAACTTTAAATTGTTTTAAAAGATTTCTAATTATAAGAACTTTACACTGACTCATTGTAAATCATAAGATTTTATGTATGTTAGTTTGTATAAAAATAGTGGACTTAATCAGTGAAGTAGTTAGTAACTTCACACTCTCAAATCAAAATGCTTTATATTCACCTACATAATTAAAAATTAGGGCAAAGATAACAGTGGCCACTCTTGTCTTTTAAAGTTGTTAATCTTGTATTTAGATTTGTAGACATCCCTTGTGTTACATTTTTAGGTGCAAAGTCTTAAGGCTATAGCCTTAATATGTTATAATCTTAATATATATTACTCTCAATGAGTATATATTTTAAATATCATAATTCTAATACATTTTGTTTTCTCAACTATAATTTAAATACTTAAAAAAATTAAAGTTACATTGTAGCTAATCAGATAGCAGGATTATGATACATTTAACATTAAATTAAATCTGATATATCTATAACCAGCTAATGAAACTAATGAAGTTTCTTTCAGGTTTTCCTTTTTATGAAAATTACTCCTGTAATTAAATGTTTTTTTTTTTTTTTTGGAAACTTTCAGGCTTTCCTATTTTTTAAAAATTATTTCTATAAAGTATAATAGTAGTATAAATTTACCATTTCAGTGTTATATAGTATCAAAAATGTAGTGCTTACATAATAGAAATTGAATTGAATATATTTAGTATTTATGCCAAAAATAAATAAACATATTTGTAATTTATTGTTAGTTTCATAGATACATGAAAAAAGAAAAACAGTGGTAGATAAATAAGTAGATAGATAAACACATAGACATTTAGAATGAAATATAAATAAATAAATAGATATGAAAATATATGAATACATATGACTTTAGTTATATTGATATTTAGTTGGTATCTGGGCCATAGTTTGATAGGTAAGTAAAAAGTAGATAATTGAGTGTATATATATATATTATTAAAATCAGTCAACACTTAGACAATCCCAATATCAATAACAATCAACAATTTCAAATTGTTGTCAAGACAACCTTGTTTTATCACTAAAGGTGGAATAATATATAAAGAGAGAAAAATTAGATAGGTAAATTGGTGGGTACATTAATAGATAATTGGACAAATGTGTGAATGAGTAGATTGTTATATTTAATAAGTTATATAAGTTAAGTTGTTTTTTTATTATTTTTTTAGTTACAAAAAATATTTGATTGCAATATGCACATTTTTTTCTAAAGTTTATATATATTTTTTTCCTTCTAAATTTTTAGATGCTCGCTGTTTTTATATGAAAAATTTCTAATCTACTTAAAATAAAGTAAAATTTATATAAATTTTTTATGTTATTCTATTCACATAAAAAATGTTCTGCAAAAAAAAAAATCCTCCTGTAATAAATATTGTGTCATGTTTATAAATTTAAAAAAGTAATTTATGATATAAAAGTTAAAATTTATTGTAACAACAACAACAAAAAAGATTATTATCAGGACCACCAAGAGATTGAAGAGGGGGCTCTAATTAAAAAAAAAGTATTTTTACTAAATATTTATAAAAAAAATCGTGCTGTACATTTAAAAATATATATCTTCTAGGATATTAAAAATGTAAAACAAAATAGTTGTCAGCATACACATTCACTCGGGGATGTTTTGCATTTTTATGTACGTATATAATTAATATATCTCAACATAGTGACAACTAATAGATCAGCTACCAAAAAGTGGTAATAAAAGGCAACTCGTAAAATGGTCTAATAACTTGAGAAAATAACAATCAACTTAAAAATTTAAAACTTCCAATATAAATATAGTGCTATTTATTAATCAGATTTTACATTAAAAAAATAAGTGTATGTATTTATAGTTTTAAATATGGAAAAACTTTATAAAAATATAATTAAAAGTTTAATAATACTTATGTTTTTTAATTGAAAATAATATTTAGGTTTTAGGATACAAATATGTCATAAAGTTACTTTAGAAAAGTATTTATTACACACGATTTTTATATTTAGATGTAAATATTTCATAACATTTTCTGAATGTGAGTTAAAATAAACATTTGAAAAAATAATTATTATTTTTTGTTTAGAGTTTGTATCTTATAAATAAATAATGCACACTTTAAATATATATATATGTGTGTGTATAGAAAAACTGTTACTGAATGAAAATACACATTATACATTTGTTTTATAATCTTTGTTTATTTTTGGCTTTTGTAAAATAAATGAATTATGTAAACTAGTGTACCTATTCCTACATAGGCTAATATATATATATATATATTCATGAATTAATTATGGTACACAAAAATAAATATGTTAACAATGGTGTTGCTGTGTAGCTAAGAGTTGTTATTTATAGTCTCCAAGCTAAATTACTTATTCTCATCATAAATAATAGCTATTTGCCTTGAGTTTATCTGAAAACAAAATAAGTTTCTCTTTTTTTATATCTAACCTGAGATATAGTGATTTAAACTCAAGTATTTTTACAATTATGAAAACTTAGAAGAATTACTAAATATCAAGTCATTTTTCCATAGAGCTGTGTATGGTATATTAAATGTTTACATGAATTAATTATTATTTAAAGGAAAAAAGACGGAGATATGTCCATGTAATAACTACAAGTATTTTAACTTGGGAGTGTAAGGAATAATTGATAATTACCTAGGAATACAATGGCTAACATGTTTTTTTTAGTTACTACATGAATATATCCTCACCCATTTATTTGTTTACACCATAATTAATCCCAAAAAAATACTTAATATACAGAACTTTCTGAAGAAAGGAATTGATATTTATATTACATCAAAAAAATGTGATTCTTCTAAATACTCATACTTATAAAAATATTTGCCTGAGCTTAAATTCATATTAAGACTTTGGATTATAGAAAAAAGGGATATTTTGCTTTTTACAAATTCCAAGTAAAAAAAAAATATTGTTTGACTATTAGAGTAATTCTAACATATTTTACTTATTATTATATGTAAATAAGCATTTATTTTTATAGTGTCTGTATATAATTGTAATTACATTCATATCAGCCTTTCAAGCCAATTGTGCAAACACTTTGCGAGTGTTAAATAATAAATGAATACCCTCTGACCAATACAAGATATAGAATTTATGCAGGAATAAGAAGAATCCTCTTATTCCTATGACTCAAATATTTATATATGAGCAAATCTGAAGTACTGGCATCTTGTATTGGTCAGAGGGTATTCATTTATTATTTAACACTCGCAAAGCGTTTGCACAATTGGCTTGAAAGGCCGATATGAATGTAATTACAATTATATACAGACGCTATAAAAATAAATGCTTATTTATATATATGATTAAGTTTCAGTTGGAATGACATTTAGTAAATTCTAGAAAATTTCATCAGCGTCATTCATTCAGACATTGTATATAGTAATTTAAAGTGACCGTTCTATCATCACGCCTTCTGTGCCAGTACTTCAGATTTGCTCATATATAAATATTTGAGTCATAGGAATAAGAGGATTCTTTTTATTCCTGCATAAATTCTATATCTTGTATTGGTCAGAGGGTATTCATTTATTATTTAACACTCGCAAAGCATTTGCAAAATTGGCTTGAAAGGCCGATATGAATGTAATTATTATTATATGGTAATATCTTTACTTTTTATATGTGTTTATTTACACATACACACAGATGCATATATATATATATATTGGTTTATGGTATGTGTGTGCACATTATCACATAAAATTTAAAAAGTTGTTATTAAAATATTTATTTATTTAGTAATTGTAACAAATTAGTAATCAGAGTTGTTATTGAAAATATAAATATATTTTTTTATTATATCACAAGATATCTATGTGGGTAAAGCATCAAAGCTTTATAAGTATTTTTTAAATTAGATGTATTATGAAAGAAGTAGAAAGATACAAATATATTCTTAGTTTTCTCGAGCACAATGAAGAAATTATGGAGAGCTAACTAACTGTAAAATTATCAACCCAGGAAATAATGCAAAGTGTAAAGTTGAAGTAGAATTTTACAAGTAAAACAAGAAAGAGATTTTGTAAGAAATATAGATACATTAATATAAAAATGATGGCAATTAAATGCAAATCAAAATATTTTAACATCAGATAATTTTGTATAATTCTATATCAATAGTAGAGATGATGAAATAGAATAGGTTTATAGAACTTTGAAACTATTGTTTGATGTCATATTTCATAAAATTATAATTATTATTAAACAATACTAAAGTATTAAAATTTGAAATAATAATGGAAGATGATGTTATGAGAAAATATGGTAATGGAAAAGAAAATGAATATGGTCAAAGTCTTTCAGAATTTGTTATAAAACGTGATATGATAATTCGAATCATATGATTCCAGAATAATGATAAGATTCATGCATGCACATATGCTTGCTTCATGTTTGTATGAATTACAGTGTATTTTCCATTCTATAATTCATTTCTCAATATTCACACATATTAGTAATATGTGCGCATGTGTGTATATAATTTTACATTTTAAAGTTAAAAGATGATTGTTTTAAGTGATGCTATAGTATTTTAAGGAAAAAGTATCTTGTTAAAAGCATAATAAATTAAGTAAAAAATGTTAATATATTTCATACAATGGGAGGAAGGTAGGAAGCCATTGCAGAAGGAAGTGTAAGTGCCATATTTCTCTATCTACAGATATAATTGGCCATAATAGTTACAATTGAACACCTTCAGAGTCTATACATGTTTTAAAGAGTTAAATGATAGTAAAAGACATTGGAAAGAAAAACAACTTGACTGCACATAAGTCATGAGGAGGTTGAAAACTAATGGAATCTCAATTAAAAGCAAAAGTGGGACTAAGTCCATAAAGAATTAGAAAGTGGCCCACAGGCATACAATTAAGTATATAAGCATGGAAGGGGACATTGTGTTATATATAGCGTATATATATATATATATATATATATATATATATATATATATATATATATATATATATATATTAGATCTGATATATTTGGGCACAAATTTTAATTTAGTTATCCTGCTTAAGATACTGCTAGTTAATCTTACATTATTCATGAAAAAGAAAATGTTAAAAATACCTGCTGTTATGAGTGAGTAATTGGGTGTCAGCTTCTCCGCAGTCATTGGAAAAGTTGTCATCCAGAAAGTTCCATCTCAAAATAAAGAAGATTCATCCACATCCTATCATGTCCATGCAAGTCCAAAGACCATGAATGCATATATCCATTTGCACAAAAGTCCCAAAGTCATCATCATCTGGTTGGTAAAAATGCTTTAATTTTATCCAAAGTTTAACTGTAACCCAATTTCTTTAATATATTTTCATTAACTAGTCTTAACTTAGTAAAGTATGCATGTAATATTTATTCTTGATGTTAAATCTACTGGCTTCATTATTTGGCAAATCAGAAATCTATTTATTTATTTTTTTGCCATTTTATTTAGCTTCTCTACCCACAAAATCCTAAGGGATGGAGTGAGCAGAGCAGTGACAAAATTTAAAACTATCAAATTTTAAAAGTAATAACAACACATATATAAATTGTTTTTTATTTATGTTCTTCCCTCCCCCATCATGTCAAGGAAAGTTATTTTCCCAATCTCTTAGAATTGTGTAAAGAATTAATGAAGCGTATTCTCATTCAGTTTAATTATATAAATCATTTTGTTTACTGTGTTGCTCTATAAATATAACCCATGTGCTAAAAATTAATTTATAATTGAAGATATTTGTAATAAGCCAATATATTAATTCTGTTTAAGTTTTACTTCACATGCCACTAAAATTAATAAATCTATTTTGTTAATAATAATCCTATGTAATGAAATTAATATTAACGATGTCATATTTAAAATTCTAAATGCCATTACATGCATGTACTATTAATAAAGCTATTAAGGTGTATATATTGCATTGCTTATCAATGTAGTAGGATATATATGTAAATTAAAACTGCAACTCATGTATAAGCAATGTAAGAAGTAATGGATTGCTCTATTAGTCTATTTCAGGGGTAATTATTTTTTTCCAGAATGTTCATTGTTATATGAATGGGTTTTTGTTATAAAAACATTATATGTGGTTAACTAGGGATGCTCATTTGTCATATACAAATAAGTTTCATAATGTTTATTATTAGTGTAGGTGAAACGTTTAATAATTTATTATTTATTTTTCTATATATTGCATTCCTACTTTTTCATATGCATTGCAATAGTTGTATCATTATTAAATTTATTACATATATGCACCACATGGTTCACCTATCTTTGTATAAGTGCAGGCTGCACTTCTTCTTGCATGACTGGATTCCTAATCAAAGTATTAGCACCAGTCTAGGTCACATGATGCAGCCAAGGATATCCATCCTTAGTTGTGAACAATACCATCAGATCACTAATCTGGTCATCTTTTCATTTATATACCATTGGCATTACTCACATAAAGTAGTATTGCAAGTTCTAAGTAATGTGTATCTATAGCCTTCACCGGCACACATCAGTAACCCTGGTTAGCCTTAAATCAAACCCACTCACAATTGTCCCATTAAATAAGATAAATATGTAGTAAATTCTTCACTTCAAATCTACAATAGGCTGATAGCTTCTTATACCTCTAGTATAAATTAAATAGGGCACGTTATTACTGTAAGCCACCACCACCTTCCATAATACTATGTAAAAGCCAGTAGATTATCTTGATCCAATATAATGTATAAGCTACTCTATCCCTTGTTTTAATTTCTGGAAATATACTTATATTATCATTACAGACTTTCACATGACCCACCATTCTCCACTCTATCTAATAATACTAATACACTCAAGCACATATATAATGAAAAGATAAATAATCACCAATATACATATTTCATGCTAAACCAGCAATCATCAGTTGGTGCAGATTATCATCTCCCACACATATATACTATAAGTGCTCAGATATATATTAAGATAGACAATCTTCATACTTTAATGGACTGGCTCCAATCTACTACACACTCCAACTCTTCAACCATCCATCCAATTGAAAATCTGATGATGGAGTGCTCGAAGGCCACCCTGAGGCAGATGGTTGAAGAGTTGGAGTGTGTAGTAGATTGGAGCCAGTACATTAAAGTATGAAGATTGTCTATCTTAATATATATCTGAGCACTTATAGTATATATGTGTGGGAGATGATAATCTGGACCAACTGATGATTGCTGGTTTAGCATGAAATACGTATATTGGTGATTATTTATCTTTTCATTATATATGTGCTTGAGTGTATCAGTGTTATTAGATAGAGTGAAGAATGGTGGGTCATGTGAAAGTCTGTGCTCATATACCCTATATTACATATATAGACACATGGTATATATTAAGCCTGTGTTTCAGTTATTATATTATCATTGTTAATTTAAATTTGTGTCACCATTATAAGTCAGAATAGTTCAGTGATCATTATATATCATTCAGTAAAGTTATTCAATTGCCACAACAAAAACATTCATGGTTTTGTACTTGACTGATATAGTATTTTACTATGTAGCATTATAGAAGTAATCAAATTCCAAAAATCATGTCAATAACTATAAATAAATTAACATAGGACCTTAATGAGTGCTGGTGTATGGTAAGATCATGAGTTATCAAGAACCCTAAGAAGAGAATCCATATTCAAACCCTGTGCTACATTATGCTGTATAAAGAAGGGAAACTATGATATCAGAGATGTTAATTATGTAGCTGAGACCAGGAAGACTAGGTAGGGGTTAAATCTAGGAGCATGGGGTAGCCCTA
Source organism: Epiperipatus broadwayi (assembly GCA_028023455.1). Lineage (NCBI taxonomy): Eukaryota > Metazoa > Onychophora > Udeonychophora > Euonychophora > Peripatidae > Epiperipatus > Epiperipatus broadwayi. The sequence goes on along the minus strand of JAQFVV010006921.1, from coordinate 195,447 downwards.
TGACTGCTGGTTGAGAGTTTCTGTTTGGTCATTTGGTCATGTTGACTGATTAAATAATCTTGACCATTAAAATATTAATATAATAATTTAATACATGAAATATAATAGTTCAAAAAATAGTTTATAAAACATAGCATGATATAAAACAAATTAAAATCTTTAACTGGTATATCATTGGTCTACTTACAATGTCTTAATAAAATAGTTCATAAGAAAAGTTTTATCTTAAGTCCAGGGAAGCATTGTTAAAGGGATACTACTTTCTGGAAAAGTGGAATTAAATAAACATATATGCATGCAACTGTAGATTGAACTTTCATGTCTTCTTTCACTGTTTTCATTGATATGGTATAAGAATTTGTCCTGGAATTGCATCTGTCATACTCAGAAGTGCATTTAATTGTATGTCATATTTGAAGGTAGTAGTTGGCTGTGCTGTTCACTACTCAGCAAGGAAAGTTAAATATCTGATTGCTATTCCACATATTAGATAATGAAATTCATTTCCTGGTGCTTTATCTGCTCATAAGTTTTAACATGGGCACTGAATTGATGTTTTGGATATGTCATGATAAGCAGGCAAGATAACAATCATGCATAAAAGCATAACTATAGCAGAATAGAAATGTAGAACAGAACAGATTGGAAAAAATCTAATATAGCTGGATTGAAAAACATGGATGTCTGAAAATTTCAGATGTTCTACTATATAATAATATAAGGTGTATCTGAACTTAGTTCAGTCCCATATGGCTATTTAAGTTACATATCTGTATTGGAAAAAATATGGATGTTTGAAAATTACAGATTTTCTACTTCATAGTTATACATTACATAAAGTGCTGGACTTGTCCTGGTATTTTTAATCTAATGCTTGAATATCCTAGCACTTCACTAAAAATGCCAGTAGCAGAAATCAGTCTGGGGTTGAGAATATTCTGCAAAGTTTTTTAAGAGCTTATTTGTGAGCTTTTTATATAACATTTGTAATACACACTTATTAAATTAGGTCATGTGACATCTTACTTGATTTGCTATTAAAGCTTTGGCAATTTTATATTGCTAAAGCTATTAATATATAGTGTATCTGAACTTAGTTCAGTCCCATATGGCTATTTAACTTAGATAGCTGGATTGGAAAACATATGGATGTCTGAAAATTTCAGATTTTCTACTTAATAGTTTACATTAGATAAAGTTCAGGGCTTGTCCTGTTTTTTTTTTTAATTTAATACTTGAATATTCTAGCACCTCACTGAAGACACCAGTAGCTGAACCTGGTCTGGGGTTTGGGATATTCCAAAAAGCTGGTTAAGAGCTTATTTGCCAGCTCTATACATAAAAAATGTAAGCATAACTATCCCAACTATTAATTATTACTTTTCTTAACTTTTATATGCCAATCACTTTAATAATATAAAAGATATATATATACATACAGTGCACAGATATAATTATAATGTAAAACATTTTTATCATTAATTATTACTTTCTTTAAATCTAACATGTCAATATTCCAATTATAACAATACGCAAATATAAAAGATCTTATGTATAATAGATATATGCATAAATATATTTGTTTTACCATAAACAAAGGTATATCTTTTGTGACTTTAAGATCTTTAATCTTTTGCACTTTAACTCGCAGCATAAGAAAGTTTATTAAATATATTTCTTCCAAACAGGACTTGTAGTTTTTGAAATTTCTTATTTTAAAAAACAAATCAAAATACAATTCCTCTTATATGATAAAGAAACAAAATTTTTCTTACATTTTTTTTTAATTAGAGTTAGTCTTTGAAAATATTAACATTTTAAATATTTTACTCAGCCAATTTTTTCATCAGTGTTTTATATGTTAATATAATATTTTTATAATGGTTTCTTATTTATTAGAATTAATATTTCAAATAATGGTTTTGCCCAGCAAATATGACAATTTTTCTCAATATTTAAAATAGGCTACACATATATAGCATCTATACTATTAAATTCAAATTTTCTTCATTATCTTTATGCACAGGTTGATCAGTTTTACATATAAATTGTGTTCAAGACATTTTGGATAATAGGTAAGCAAAGTAATATTGAGGTTTTTTAATTCAAAATCAGATTTTATGATCTTTGAACTTTAAGTACAATAAATTGTAGTTGCTAAAAACATAACAAATATGAGAAAATCAAAAAAAAATTACATATATATCTTTGGTGGCCCACACCAACCAGAAGTGAGACTGGTATCAACAAGCCTTATTTTAAAGCTGCCCTTGTTTTCATTTAACTGTCCAGTATTTATGCTCATATTAAGAAATGCACAAAAATTTACAAATCAGAACCATTAAAGTATTTCCCCTTTTTAATTAATAAAAACAAGATTACAACTGTATTAGTAATAATAGTTTTATTTTATCTTACCAAATCCAACTAAATCCAAAATTACTTTAGTTATTTTTTTTAATATCTTTAAGTATGAACCACATTACATTATTATAATTATATGTACATTCCCATTAAAATAAACATCATTGTTTTTTGGGGGAAATAATTTTCTTTTTTCATTACAGTCAAATTTTTATTTTGACCTTTTTATATAATTATATATAATTTACAGAATTTCAAAAATATCAATAATTTTATTTAATTAACAAATATTTAACTAATTCCCAATTTTATTTTACATTTATATAATTAATTTTTGTCTATTTTTATTACAGTTTTTCCTGTAAATTTTAAAGGTTACACAATCACTGTAAAGTGTGAATGAAAGATAGTTTCTCTCAATGTATATTTAAAATTAAAGTTACTAGAATGATAAAATTTATGCTGGGAACCATTTTTTAATATCTAAAGCAAATCATGTAATTATCCAAATAGCCTGATATTTCAGTTGTTGTTTTATGATATCCAAAATATTTTTTATTATAATTTCATACAATGCTTTGGATTACAACAGCTGATGAAGATCAAATAACTATAATAAATATTAAAAATTATAAAGAACAAATATTCAAAATTATAAAGAACAAATATTACAAGAGAAGCTATGAGAAATAGAGTGATTTCAGAAAAGAAATGAATGTGTTTATGGTTCTCTTGATATATAACATTTATATTAAATGTCTCAATAATGAATTACATCTTAAATATAATAATTAATCTAAATAAAATTGAAACAAACAACCAATTATATTTACAGTTATTTAATTATCAATCTGGTTTTTATCTCTTATTGAGACTAATATATCTTGAAAAAGTCTCAATAAGAGATGAAAGCTGGGTTGCCAATTAAATAATTGTAATTATAATTGGTTGGTTTGTTTCAATTTTAATCAGATTATTATATTAAGTATGTATCTATAATAACTTTCTGGACAAATAATTTTTTAGGTTGAATATTTGAGCATTTGGTAAAGGTTTACTTTAGGGGCCCCAATATCTTGGCCCTCTATTGTTTAAAATTATAACTATTTTTTTTAAAATCTTATGTATATGCTACTATATTACAATTACATTAAAATTTATTCAATGTACATTATGTACATACTACTATATTACAGTTACATTAAAATTTATTCAAATGTAAAAGATAATTAAAAAAACATTTACCTTTTTACACATAATTGGGTCCTATGCATACAAGGAAGTTGGAGAAAAAAATGGTATTGCTGTGTCTACTCCAGAAGGCAAATTCATGCAGGTATGATGAAAACAAAGCTCTGCTGATACCAGATTGGATTTTCAGCTTATGCTCTGCTCTCATCCACATATTTTCAATATTCTGGGTGTGTATGCCTTGGTCTTCGGGATGAACAAAATTGTCCTGATGGATGACAAGCAAAGCATATATTCACCATTGTTGAGACTGCTGATGTTATTGTACACAGTCCAGCCATCCGAAACAATGTATCTGCTAAAATGTACTGCTGTATCAGGCTCTCCAGTGTACTAGCCATCCTGTCTGCAACTTCTGTCAAAAAGCCCTTCCTTGATCCTCTTTCTATACTGCCAAAGACCCAATGACCTCTTTATATTCTCCTCCTGTGGTATTTGCAGTGGAAATAATAAGTCTCATAGTTCTTCAGAAGGAGTCTTCATGCAAGCCATTTGATGGCCAATTTCACAGTTAGTTTGGCATTCCATAACTGATGCATATTCCAGACTTTTGCCTAATAGCAGAAACATTCAAACTTTCATCATCTGGAACTAAACATGTAGCATCCGTTTTTTCCAACAATAAAACTGTACACATGTGCATGTAATTCGAACTTTTGAACACAGAGGGTATCTTTTTTTTGTAACATGTGCTATAATGTAGATAGGTTAAATTCTTAAGTTGTAGATATTTTAAATTCTTAAGTTTCAAATAAATTAAAACTAATTATTTTAATTAATGTCATGTAATTAATCCAACATTCAAATTCTTTAAAAAGGTAAATGTTTTTTTTTTATATATAATCTTTTACATGTGAATAAATTTTAATGTAATTGTAATATAGTAGCATAAAAAGTAGTTATAATTTTAAACAATAGAGGGCCAATATATTGGAGCTGCCAAAGTAAACCTTTACAGACCATTTTATATATATATATGGATTTTAAATGGACAATCAAAATATAAATGATTTAATTTTTTTTAAGTTTTTAGATTTAAATAATATTATCAAGAACAAACTATGATTTGTAAACACATTAATGTTAGATATTATGGTTATTTCAGTTCTGATCCAATTTTAGCAATAACAATTAGCTGGTTTTAAACATCTTAATTTAGGAATAAACATTCATGTAAATTATGAAATACATAAAAAAGAGAGAATCATATATATAAATTACACAAGCTAAAGTATAATAAAAATTTGCTTTATATATATATGTAGGTGTCTTAGTTTTATAATAATGTTATCAAGTAATAATTTACTAAGGCTGTGTGTGTGCTTTGCGCACAGATTATGAAGCTATAAATGTTGATGCCGAGCATGCTTTTGGGATATTTCATAGTTCTATATTCATGGCCACTGGAATTTATTTGAGAACTATAATGGTGTTAATGCAAATTTCCATTATAATTCTCAAATTCCAGTAGTCATGAATATGGGACTATGAAATATCCCGAAAGCATGCTCGGCAGCAACATTTAATTTTAAAGAGCTTCATTATCTGTGCTCAAAGCACATATATATATATTGATTTTAAACGTTAATCAAGTAAAGCCGCAACTATTTCAATAATATTATATTGATTTTTTAAATAAAGAAGGCAATAAACTATAGAATATTATGTCTTATGTTCTTTCAATGTATAGACAAAATAAACATATATGCATAAATAATTTGAATATCTGTTTTGACTATCATTTTCTTTACATATGCTGGAAATGTATCGACAAACATAATAAAAATTTAAATATATAGTAATCTATTTTTTACTGAAAATGACATCCAATTTGCACACAATCATGTAAACACAATAGCTCAAAGACAAATTCTACTATTAATTCTATATTCTTCTTTACAAAATTAGATTTGGATATAATTTTTTACACAAAAGTAATATTGTTTTTAATAATAGAAATAATAGTAAAAAAACAAAGCCATTAATTTATTTAATTAATTCTTTACTGAAATCGATATTTACAGACAAAATGTCTAATAATTTTTCACTTTGAAATTTGCACTCATACTATAAATATAATATTTCATTTGTAAAAGAAAGTTATGATTAATTGCTCACTGTAAAAATTTAACTTTATTATTTTTATATATATAATAAAATATTTTTATGGATTTTTAGTCTATTAAAATAGAAAATTTTGAGATTATATCCATGTAAATAGAGATAATTACATTTTAGATGTTTCCAGGAAACTACCAATTTCTTATTGATCATCCTGAGATTAAATAAGTTTTCTATATCAATCTCTATAATAACTCTTTTGTCTTGGGCTTAGTTATATGGAACTTTACTTGGAACAAAAACATTTCAAAAAATCATATCTAATAATGTCCCATAACAGTAATGTCTATTTGTTAGGCCAACAAAATGGATTTAACCTGTAGTTGTGCCCAAAATTTTTTATAGAAAGCCAATGTAGATAATGCCAACTGCCAAAACAAAAATCAATACAACATAGATAATAATAATACATCAATGATCTTGATTTAAATTCATATTAACAAGACAGAATCACTAAGTGTTTTTAATAATATGTAAGAGTGAAATATTATGTAACTATATTTGATATATAAATTCTTTATATCTAAATAATTTTTAAAGTTTTTAATCAGTAATACATTGTATTAAAAGTGAGTTACTTAACAATTCTGTAATGATAAATAAATTTGTCCCAAATCTAATTAAACATTGTTAACATCTAAGTGATTTCATTCTCACAGTTGTCATGACTTGTCTATGTTCTTATATAAAAACTTAAGTATCTGATAAAGATGAAATTCATTTTTATTAGCATGTGATAACTTCTGAGAGACTTTGCACATTATTTATATATGGTATCTGAGCTGTTTTCACTCTGAATATGGTTACATAATATTTCATACTATAAACATTTCTGATATTATTATTAATGAAGAAATTGATTGTCCACAAGATTTTTTAAAAATGATTGTATCTGCAAATTTATCTTAGAAATATGAATGTGAGTCAAATTACTGCTATAAATGTGACTTGAAATTAATTAAGTGTTAATAACATCCACATTAAAGTAAATTCATCTCTATATTGATTATCAATTCAATTTATGAAATTATATATCCCATAGATTGCAAAACCATTTGGAGGATTTATTACAATTTCTAATTACTCAATATATGATGAATTTGACTTGCAAATAAAAGCATTAAATATTCTTGATACAATATCAGACTATATTGTAATGCAATATTCTTTTTTTAAAAAAAAATGTAAGCTAATAGTATCTTGAAGATCATTTAAAATGAAATATAAATAAAAGGAAATACATTGAATTTTGTAATTTACATCCTACATAAAAATATGGGTCATTGACAAAAGAGGAATCTATTTTTATCTGATAGCAACTATATGTTATGACTGAAAGTCATTTCACATTATTTACATATGTCTCTAAAGTCATTTCACATTATTTACATATGTCTCTAAATGTAGTTATACAATATTTCATGGTGAAAATTTTAATTAGTTATATTGTTATTTTAAAAAAAATTAATGACTTTGCTGTGATAATCTAACTTTGAGACAAAATTAATTGAATTCAATTTTCTTCTAGCAGTTGGCTACCAATTTAATATATATATATATATATATATATATATATATATTCAATCTACTGTATAATCATTTGGTGTATTAAATTTTCTTTATTTCAATGTTAGAAGAACTTGATTTGTAAATGAAACGAGTAAATATTTTCAACCATACAGCAACAGAAATGATGTCTTTTTAAAAAAACAATCCAAAGTAATAGCAGTTCGAATATTTCCTACAATATAATGTAATCACATGAGTTATATGATTGCAATTCTATACAAGAACTAAGATTGCAAGCAAAAGTGGAATCCATTTTGTTCTAATATCCACAAAGCATTATTATTGCAAAACATTTCATATTTTGTAAAAGAATGACTTGAAAATCTTTGTTTCAATTAAAATATTTACATTCTAAAAATTTCTAGTATTACATATATAATATGATTTTCCACAAAGCAAGATAGATTACAAATGTAAATCACATGACAGCCAAAGCCTATCCAAGCCCTGAATTTTCAATTTATTGTCAAGGTAATGTCTATAAGTAAATGATGCATTTCTATGATTTTTAATATACCTATGAGAGTTGTCACTTAGATCGTACTAGATTGAGATTATTAAAATTTTTGAGTTTCAAAAAAATCTCATTAAAAAGATAAATACAATTTGGTTTGAGGGTACACTAGTAAATTGTCATTTTAAAGCTTTCAAAGCCTACTGCTATTCACTACTTAAAAAATAAATCTGATGTATATACTAAATATACTTTATACTTTCTAAGACTTTTTTTTTGTTTATCAAATATTATATTTAAATAAATATAAACTTTTTAATATATATTTATCATTTGTTAAATTTTTAAAAAATGTTAAAAATTGTTTAATGGATATTTCTTGTAATAAATTAATAGTATTATAGATTTATAGACATTAAAAAATAGTTAAGATTTTTGCAAACACATTTATTTAATTTTTAAAGTTTTTGTTGTTAATTTTTTTAAAAAAGGAAATATTGCCTTTATTAATTTATAAAAAGTATGTATTATCAATATAAATATTTACCAAATGTTCTTTGAGCACTAAAATATATTAATAAATTTTATATTTATTTTTCTAGACATAAATATTTTTGACTTTGTTTTTTTATTGTTGTTTTTGTTGTATTCCGTTGGGAAAATATTATTCATTGATACAAATAAAAATTAACCAAACATTTTTACTTTAAATTTGATTTATATAATTTCATTCTAATTAAGTTATGTATATACAGAGAACAATCCGGAGCAAAATAATCTTCAACAATAATGTATGTTACATTTATTATTTTGTGATCATATTACTTAGAAAAACTGATTACTTTTTCTTTAATACATATATACTTCGAAAAAGATCCTCTTTTATCAATTGCTAAGAATGCCTCCATTTACTCATATATAATCTCAATCGTTCATTATACGTAATTAATGATAAATCAGTTTGAATTAAACCATGAATAATATTATGAAATCTCTTTGGAAATCAACTAATTCCAATTTACTCTACTATTAACCAAAGCAGTGTTACCATCATATTTTATCAATTAAACCTTGAATATCTTATTGTTACTAATTAAGCCTTGATTAAATGATCTTATATTGAAATATATTATTAATGATTAATATAAGTAAAGTATATGTAAATAAAGATTTGCGATATATATATATTAAATCACCCCACATGTTTAAAAAATCCAGTACCGCCCTCTGTGAACTAATATATAAATACATTAGAGTTTATATATATCTCATAATGTTAAATTAAAGGGATTCTTCATTCAATGAATTTAATTGATTTCACAAAATAGCATAATAACTGAAATCATGATTATGATCATATCTTAGCAAAACTGTATATCCATTTTCATTGACTGACTTATACATAACATATATTTATACACTTTTAAAGCATTTTAGAAATAAAATCTCTACTTGGCTTTGTTATATACACTGTATTTTTTTAATGCTATACATCACAAAACTCATTCTTTTAAAACACTGCGTTATCAGTTTTCACTAAATAAAAAGAAAAACCAAAATAAATATGAGAAGAAAATTTTTTAAAAAAAAATTTTTTTTAAACAAAATGAATACAAAATCATATTTGGTAGAATAAGAACAAATACATATTTTTATGGATTATTTAATGATTTTTTTGTTTAATTAATATTTAAATTATGAAAGTACTCTGCATTGCAGTACTATTCTTAGTATTAAGAGCTATCAAGATAATATTGATTCACATGATTAGCAGAATGACCCTTTCATCTCTTTAGAATATCAGGTTACATAAAGATATTTAATATTGCAAGAATGAGTCAATAGACATAAAATGGTATCTTTTTATTTTTCCATCATTAATTTTATGATCAATATAATTTTTCTATTTAATTACATTATCTAATGATATGATCAAAATTGATACATTTAAATCTTTTCATGCATGATTTATGCAATAGCATAACTTTTGTTTGAACTTGCATTCATATTTTGCATCACATTTTGACCATAGTATTATCAAAATTTGTTGTTATCTTACAATAAAAAGGCATCAATACTTTTTTCTATCGCTCTTATTAAATACACATTTTTCATATGGAACAAAGATTTGAATATCTCTACTTTTAACAAACTTCCTTTAAGTTGTTTTTATAATTCGGTCAAAATTACATAGCTCTAGCAAATTTTTTTAGCTACTGAACTTTTATATTGTTAATGATTGACCCAAAGAAACTTAAACTGTCAATAATTCTGTCTTCATTAACAATTTTTCATAAAAATTGTTGTATTCATAATTAACCATATTTTAATGTTGTTTTTTAATAGTCTTTTTTTTTAGCTTATCTATTCTTTTTTACCATCTCCAAAAATTGTGCATTTATAATATATTTTCTACACATTTATAACATTTCTTATATATATATATAGTAACTAAAATATATATATATATCATTTACTATTAAAGTATTATTAATTTAAAGTCGCTATAATTTATAACTAAATAGGATATACTCCCGTGGTTCATCATTTGTAACCAAATAAAATTAAATGTGAAATGAATTTAGTATGTTAGCTGATATACTATTTATAAGTAAAGGAGGATGACGCTAACATATGAATAAAACATATACATATCATGTTTATAATTGGGTGTCTATTGGTAACTCATTAATTATAACACCATAGCCCATTTGCAACTATCATAAACATTAATTTAGTTACACTAATAATGAGATAAATAAATTATCCCATTTTTCAACACATAAAATAACAAAATGAAAATTAATCACTTTCATCATTTAAGATTTAACTTATTTCGATATTGGGGAGTCATTTGAACCAATAAAATATACTAGCCATTGTCATCAAATAAACGAATATTAGCCATAGCAACTGAATAAAATTATTGTGCAATCCATGGAGTGCATTAGCTTATCTCCGATAATAGATTCTTTCAACAAAGAATTCTTCCCATTCCTCTTTTCATATATATATATAAAAGACCATTCGTGGTCACACACACACACACTGGCATTATTTATAACAACTTATAAAAAAAATATCAAAGAAAGGAAGTTGAAAAGGGACATAATCATTTTTATTCAGCCTAGCTAATTACATGTGTTTTCCACAACTGCCACTAGATTGTTTTAAATCTAGTCAAATTTTATCTGTCCATAGTGTACTGAGTTCAAACTCATTCAGTACATTCCTTGCTACACACATGAATTGGATGACTAATGAAAAAAATGACCTTACATTTTATCCATGTCAATAAAATTATAAGATCCCAATATCACAAAATTTATATATCCAAGACTCTTATAGACATTACTAGCTCAGTTTAACATATATATTGATGAACAAATGCAAATATACTCTTATCAATGGCTTCCAAACAAACATAGTGAAGACCATTACTTACATATATGGCCATTAAATTTAGCTACTTAATCGTAATATAATGATGATGATGATGATGAGACCAGCCATAACTTAATAATGAACTCATAACAACAAATTTATCTTTATAAACTTATAGGCGGTTCTTAAAATCATCCTATGTTAAACTGGGATTTGAATATAACAATCACTAGCATTTATATATGTTTATGGTTATTTACTCAAAATACTTTCACAGTTAAAACTAGGTTTCAATGATCAATATTTACCAGTGATGATGAATGATCATCATGAATCTCACCATATGATATTCAACTCTCTATAAATCCCTATTTACCAAACCCATTAATTATTTTTAAAATTGGATTTAATGATTCTTGTTTATTCAATAATGATGGTGATCATAACTCTTGAGCACAACATAATTTTAGTCTTTTATTATTAACCTCTAATCATTAATAAATTTGGATATATGTCAAGCATAATCCTTAAACATCCTTATATGTAAATCAATATCCAATGCTTAACATTTACTTAAACTTAATATTTATATAACATTTACGAGTGATGATGATCAATTAAAACAATAGAATCAAGAGAAGAAAAAAAATAAAATATTTTTTAATAATAACTTGAAAACTAAATATGGTATAATTATATTTATTAACACTCTTTCTTTTTTTTTTATAAACTAAATTAATAAATGTACAATTGACTTTATTATATATATATATATATATATATATAATTAAACAAAATATTGTATTACTATATGTGTACCCAACTAATTTTATATATCTGCTTTTTCTTTGTTACAACATATTTTGAAATAAGTTAGCTCAAAATGACATTAGAAAAAAAAAATATTTTATTGAATGCTTACTTAAGACTTTCCCTACTTATTACACATCATAAAGATAAATTTCATTTATGTAATTAATGTGTGTGTTCTTTTTCCACTTCCATACATGTGTAAAACCCTGCTCTTATATTTTTCTACCTTAAAATAACTATGTCTAACTTATTTTTAATGAATGGAATAAGCAGTTATACATGTACACACTCAGTGATATGTGAACATATATATATATATATATATATATATATATATATATATATATATATATATATATATATATATATATATTATGTTAAAATGTGTTCTCTTATATTAGGGATTAATACATAAATCACATATATAAAAAATATTATTGCAACCTTGAACAAAAGAAAAAAATTACATTATATTAAATTTAATATGCAAAAAGATAAAAAATAAAATAAAATATTATAAATGCATATATTTATAGGTTTCTCATTAACATGATGAATGAAGAACAATAATAAAAAAAAATAATTTAATGTTACAATATATAATAAAGAAAATCAAAAAAAAAAATAATGAAAAAATTAAGCTTAAAGATTTTAAACTGTGTTTGTGTTATGTTATGTAATATTGAGAATAACAATCGATAAACAAGCCTTTAATGTTTCTGTATCAAAAGAAAAAGAAATAAAATGCTTTGACTTTAGAAATTAAAGTTTACTTTTAATAAGTAAATAAGAAAAATTTGATACTTAAAATTTAAATTTACCCGATCCATTTTTCAGTTTTTTATTAATGTCCCAGGCTTTACATTTTCAGACTGCTTTCCCATTTATAGCTTCCACAGGTTGGTTTGGATTGTTTCTACCATTTTTTAAAAAAAGAGTTATTGCGAATACTTTTAGATAAATATGAATTGGTTGGTTTACATGATCCTACCATTTCAAAAAGAGTTATTGTAGATATTTCTTGATAAATATAAATTGGTTGTCCTTCTCTTTTTTTTCTCTTCTCCTTCCATTCAGAAATGGTGATCCTTTAATAGGCCAGGAGACAAAAAAGAAGCCTCTAAGATAGTATCTGTGGTTGGTTTGAATTTGTCCATTTCTTTGGTTTGTTATAGACTGGTTTATGAGTCCATAGATAGATCAGTGAGCTAACCCATATTGTAGGATTTCAAAGAACAGAAACAGTGAGTTCAGCACAGCATTCTGATTATTTCCTTCCTAGTGAAAAAATATATTAATACCATTTTTTCCACAATTTTTAATAACTTCCTCCAAGAAATTCAATTTTGTTCCATTTCTCTATATTAATCTTGCTGGGAATTACTTATATATGTGCACAACTTCTTCTATATCAACATTAAAACAAGAGTCTTTTTTTTTCTTCTTTAATTTTTTAAAGAGAAAATAAAAAATCAAACAACTCCTTCTGAGTTTAAAAAAGAAACTTTAACTTTAACCGCTCACTTCTTTTAGTTTAACAGAACTGCATATTCAGCAAGAGAGAAAAAAACTTTTAAAAGACTGCCTTCCAAAAAACTACATATTGTTCAGTGATTCTCTTTCTTAAAATTATTAACTGAATGACTCTCAAAAACTGCATCTTGTTAAGGAATTCTTCAAAAACTGCATATTGTTAAGTTATTCTCCTTCTTAAAATTGTTAACTGATTTTTTCTTAATATTAATGATTACATCTCTTTTCTTTAATAGTAACAACTGACTTTTTACTAAAAAAAATTTGACTTTTCTTAATATTAATGACTACATCTCTTTTTTGTAATAGTAACAACTGACTTTTTTTTCTAACAAAAACTTCCTTTTCTCAATATTAATGACTACAACTCTTTTCTTTTAATAGTAACAACTGACTGATCCTTTTTAATATTGTTTCACTCATTTATATTCCGAATTTCTGATCAAAAAAACTAAAATCTCCTAACAAAAATAATTGTGATTTTGGAGATAGCAATCAAGTCTCACAAGTTGATGGTCTTTATCAATTAATAATTATATTTAGTCCAAGAATTTCCTCTTTCTCTTTCTTTCTTTCTGGATATCTAAGATTTAGATAATATAATACAACAAAGCCTGTAATCTACAGTCAAAGATTTGTGTAAAAAAAGTGTTTGATGTTTAAAAAAAAACAGCTGTCCTCATTCTTTCACACTCCTCTCTACACGTGTCCTCAGTTTATCTATTAATCTATATTTTTTCTCTTTTTTTTACACATGATAGTCTGTCTGCTTTATTTATTTAAAAAAATACAGCTAAATAATTTCAACGCATTATTTAATAAAAAGAATAATAAATCAATATATTAAATATTGCTTCCTATTACATTCTCTCTCTACAACTGCTTATTTATTTATCATCTATAAACTATATAATAATAATACACGCACAAATAAATCTCTATATAAAAGAATTTTTTTTTTAATTAAAAAATATATGTGTGAGAAATGAGAACATACATATATATTTTTTATCTGTTTTGTAAAATCTTTGTATTTCAATGTGTTTATTGTTTTCTTCCCATATTTGCAATTAAAACTATTTTTATAGATTTATTTTTTTACATGTGTATAACTTTACGAACTATTTTAATATGCATTAGATTTTAATCAAAAAGTAAACTATACAATTTAATCTTTTATATCATTATTTTACAAATGTAATTTATCAATTAGCACGTGTTGACTTACTTTTGAATTTCAATCAAAAAATATTAAATTCTTTAGCAATATAATGCACCTCATTTCCAAATGATAAGGCAGGGATAATTATCTCTCTGTTCATTATTCAACTATCACATAATTAATATATAAAAACCATATAAGGTTTTAAATCAATCCCATTTCTTCTTCAATCTTTTGTGTCAGGTCTAACTTTAAATTATCTGTATAGTTTGTTTCCCATTTAACAACAAAATACTTAAATATCTATAATCATTCATTTCATCAAGATGAATACATTCCATTTTCCATTTTTTAATTTTAACATTCCAATTAAATAATAATATTTTTAAATTTTTTTACAGACTGTATTTTTAATATTTTTTCCTATTTCTGAACCCATCTTTAATACAGACTTTATCTTTTTCAAAAAAATGTGATGCCATATGTTAAAAAAGGCATATTATGTATAGGCTTTGATTTCACTGTGGGTATGCTCACTTCTAGCCCAATTCCTTCTAAATCAAACTCCACTTTATTGGAAACAAATTAAATTAAAAATTGGCATTAGGCCTTTTCAATTTTATTTTTAACTTTCATAAATTCTATATTTCCCAAAAGATATTTATAAAATAACTGTCAATGTAGAAAATTTTAATCCATTGTTTAAAAAATTAACAACAATATATTTTCAAAATTTCTCCAATAAACTATTCTTATCCACTATATATATATATATTGTAACAGTCAAAACATGTCTATCTCGCTAACACACTGCAGAATTTAAACCCGGGACATAGAACTCAACACTAGGAGTGTTACCTCCCAGAAATCCCAAGTTCAAATCCAAAGTCCAAACTCCACAACACACTCTATGTGATAACACATTTGATGCTACTAATAGTATAATTTCATGCCAGTGCCTGTGATCAGAGAGAAAACAAAAGTCTCTAAATCAGAATAGCCCTAAGTTCATTTAACAATAACTTATAGATGTTCCAAAGATAAGTTTTATGTGCTATATAATTTAAATTGCACCCCGAATAAAAGAGAAAAAAATAAATTTACAAATAATATTTTAATAATTAGATAATGGAAAATAGTTTATCTATATAAATTGAATAGCTATATACAAAAAACAATAAGATGGCTGATACCTCGTTCTTAGGTTCATTTAGATAACGTGTTGAAAATATAGTGACATGGAAGGCATATACGAGTCATGTAAAGTCTAACAGAGTTTGAATATTCTAAAATATTTATAATTAGAAACTTAAATGGAGATTGAGAGTCACTCATGAAGTGATTAAATAGATTATAAGATTGAGCTATACTGAACGGATTTGAAATTTATTTAAATAGAATTCTTTTAATAATTAATAAGGGAAATATATGGTGGTGCCAGTGAATATATGCTGAGGAGGGGTGCAGTTTATGAGTATGCAACTTTATGAAGAAAAGGTCATGGCATTGGATAGGCATTTTGCCTTTTATTTGGAACATCTCTAGCCCACTTACAGATCAAGCCTGGCCTGCACCCAGGAGCTTTGTAACTGTGGGAACGTAGTGAAATAATTCCCAGGTGCCATTGTAGCACTGTACTGGGAAACGCGGAGTAAAATAAGGGGACAGATTTGAACGATGATGACCTTTGCCAACAGTAGGATTCCAGCATCCATGCATATTTATTAGCAACACAGTTTAATTTTAAAAGACTTAATAAAATAAAGGGCAATTTATTAAGGAACAAAAATAGCTCGCTCTCAACTTTCATATTTTAAAGCCAGCAGACTCTCAACAAACTTAAGATAAATAAATATTTATTCTAACAAAGTTATACTTATAAACAAACTTATTTTATGCAAAATACTTTAAAACATATTTAAGAGATGGGAGGGGGGAAATGCATGTTTGCGGTTTACAAACTAAGATGGCAACCACGCATTATTTAACTTCCCTACGTAACTCGCATTTGCCTAAAGAAATTAATTAAATATTTCATTATAATACATTTAAATAAGACATTGATAAATATAATAGAAAATCAACCCAAGCACAAGTTCAGCATGCATTAGAAAACAACACTCAAATAAATACATTTAAAAAATATACAAAAATTATTAGCTATATAGCTTGGAGGTTTCCGAGATCTCGAGTTGATTTTAATTACCTAGTTCTTTCAAATTTGTCCATGAGCATTTCCAAATTGTAACAAAGTTCTTTAGTAAAGTTTAGAATTCTTCTTGGTTCATTGTTCTGCAGCAGCAGTTAGTAGATTTCAGGAGCAGCATTTCTTTGGGCTGGTTCAGTTGGATTTGATGATACGGTGACAGGACAATGGATTTTGAATGACAGATGACCGAGGCACAGGGCTCTTGAGGGAAAACAGCCTACTGCCCTGTTACCACGACATTCTGAGGTTAAATGATTTTAAAATGGATTTACTGTCAAAGCAAGCCAGTCGGTCCAAAGATGCGAAAAAACAAGCAATCGGAAAAATAGTTTCAAAATTTACAGAAAATATAACTTCTGCTGTCACAATCAGGTAGGTTAATTAATAACTCTCTCTAATAATAGTCAATAACAATCAATCAGCCCTATTTATATGCTCTCTCTGAATACAATATAACCCTGCGGTGGTAAAATCCATTCTTAAGTTATTAATACATTTGAAAACACGGACTGCATTTTCTAATTAAAATCTGTTTGTAAACACTGTTTTAATCTTATCAAATCTATTAGTAAAATTGGCGCCAATATGTTACAATTAGCCACTATTGTTCTTTCCTTACCCCCACTGATTTAAAGAAAATGGCATGTTTTTGAATAACATTTTATTTTATATAACTCTCTTTTGAATTTAATTTTTAGAATATATTTTTCAGTCATATCATTTTATTAAATGCAAATAATTATAGCAAAATAACATCACAAAATAAACAGATTCAAAAACAACAAATTTTAAATAAATATTTTGATAAATTTTAAATATTATTGCAGTATGTGTGTAGATGAGAATATGTGACCTACTTTACTGTACAAGCATATACGTAATATATACTCGATGGTTTGAAAATAAAACCATTTAAAAACAATTTTAATTATTATAAAACTCCAGGCACCCCATTAGACATATAAATTTAGGTGAGATTTTGGTAAATATACCCAGTACACACACAATACGATAAAATTAGTGGTTTTAAATAAGGCATGAGGGTAGGAAACAGAAAGGCAATATATATATATATATATATATATATATATATATATCCTAAATAAAATAAGTAAAAAATTCTCAATATATATATATATATATAAATATCCTAAATAAAATAAGTAAAAAATTCTCAGTAAATAAATTGTGCCAATGTGACTCATTTCCAAGATTTTTTACCTTGTCATCCAAATCCTTATCCTTCTCATCAATTTTTATTTAAATACTTTATAAATTATAAAACATACTTTTAATAACTAGTTAACAAACAAAAGTATTTATATATTTGTTATATCAAATTCATCTATAATTTTATTACATTTATAATTT
This sequence comes from Epiperipatus broadwayi, assembly GCA_028023455.1. Classification (NCBI taxonomy): domain Eukaryota; kingdom Metazoa; phylum Onychophora; class Udeonychophora; order Euonychophora; family Peripatidae; genus Epiperipatus; species Epiperipatus broadwayi. Next base: position 177,216 of record JAQFVV010006921.1, on the reverse strand, counting down.
TATTAAAGCCTATTTAATCAACCTTTAAATATTTTGTCATAATAATAACATTCAGTCATATAATTTAAATATTTTTTCTTGCAATTATGAATCCATCACTTCATATAAGTTCTCATGGATTTCATATGCAACATTTTTTTTTACAAATTCTTTTTTTTTTTTGCCAAGTTTTACCCAGTCTCAGACATTGTTCGTTTCACATTTAGCAATATAACAACCTTTTTCTTAATTTTTTTCTTAATATACATTCTTTTTTTTTTTGCAAACTTGTCTTACTACTCTTTTAAGTTCATTAGTTAACATCTTATTAATTATCCTCCATATCCATCTTAACTTTATTCTAACTATTTATTTTTTAAAAATAACTATCAAATTTAATCATCATTTTTTTCCCTACAATTTATTTTTAATGTCCTCTTTATAACCAAACATATCTTTATTTTTTCATTTTCTATAATTTTTATATTCCATCTTTTCTTATTATTCCTATTATTTCTAGATGACACTCATTTGCATCTTCTTCATCATATCAATATTTTATAAGTTTAAAATTAATATTCATATTTTTTTCAAAATATTTATTAAATTTAATAATTTAGAGTCATCTTTAATTTTTATTTATTCTTATCAAAATTTCTATAAAATTATATACCTAACCATTCAAAAATCTCTAATCCTCTTTGTAAAAAATTACGACTCTTCTCCATCCTTTTATTTCTTTCATCAAACACGTTTTTAATTATTAAATGTGTCTTTATTCATTAACACTTAAGCAATTGTTTATTTCAAATTACTTTATAACTTCCATGTAAACAATCAATAAATATATTTTCATAATTTTTCTGAACCTTTTTTTTGTTATAACTTTATATGCATTTTTCTTTTTTTTATTGATTTATAGTTTTCTGTAAAATTATTTCACATTTTTCATAACATAGTGTCTTTGCTATCTTTTTTTTTATTGCTGAAATAATGTTCTTTTTTTTAATATCAAAATGTCTTATCTTTTTTTTAAACTCTTATTAACTTTTATAGGATGCCTTTTCAATTCATATTTACATATTGTTATAATGTCATTGACTCATATCATTTTAAGGAATTCCAGATACTCAATTCTTTTAAATTGATCTTCAAAAATATTTATATTCATGTTTTTCGCATACACTTTTTCTCTCAATGTTGCCATTTGCTCTCATTTTCTAGAAATCTTCTAATATTATAAGATGATTTGCAATATCTTGTTTAAACTTATTAGACTATTTTGAAGTCTGAAAGTATAAATTGCTGGTATTGTTTTTCTTGGTGGATTTCATTTCTTTAGTTTTGTATTAATATGTATCTTGTAATTCCAAGAGATTTAATTTTTTTTTCAAAAAAATGTAATTCAATATAAATAATACAACACATGTACTAAAGAAAGCTTGTTTAATACTTTAAAATAAATTTGCTAAGTATATAAAAGGAATATGCTGAGCATGCTTTTGATACATAATCATATGTATTAATATCCAAAATAATTGTGAGATTTATAGAAGTGGTGATTTACATAAGATTTGGTTATATGTTATAAATGAATTGATTTACATGGACCATGTTTTTATAGGAAAATGTAGGATTTCTTCTAATTGATTGTATATAAATATTGTTGATGGTATGTCAGGCCTCTTTAACTTCACATGTGGCATTGTTTTTCTCAGAGCAGTTAATACTAGTAGATGTAGGTCCAAAGCTATGAACATGTTTGGACTCATGTTCAAGGAAGATATATTTAAGATCTGTATTAGTTTTGTATCAGTTGTATTGATATTTGTCTTGTACAATTCTTATAGAGAGGTTAGTATGAGATTCTCCAAAGTAACCTGCATTGCAGCTTGTGTTTTGAATATGATTTTGTACACTTTTTGGAAAACATGCTCTGGAACAGTCTATATTCCATATTGTTAATGAGGTATATCAGGGTAGAAAAGATACAAAGACTAAGTCTTTATGTTTCTGCATATTTTATTTACACATATGGTAGTGATATCCAAGGTGTCTTATATCACATGATGACACGGAAAAGTTTTGAACAAATATTAGCAGCTGCTGCCTCTACCAGAAAGTTACAAAAATTGCTATGAAATTGATACAATTTAATAAATTCAGAAAGCAGATCAATGAAGAAGGGATCAAGCTTCCCAGACCAGAGCTATGCTCTTTGACATTTTTTTCTAATGCTTTGTCATATAGTGCAACAGTACAAAGCAAAGATTTTTATTTCAAATGAGGAAATAAGATTCATTTTTTGAAATGTGGGCCACTCAATGCCTTCCAGAAAATGGTCACTAAAAGATTCTCAATAATAGTCTTCCTGTAGTTCCTACAAAATGGATTTTTATTCACACAGGTTTCATCAACAGCTGCTGACTAAAATACCAGTTTAGTACATTGGCATAAGGTATGTATAAATACTCCATCTGCTATTAAAGGAGTACTTTTCACCTGGGAACAATGTACTCTATCTACAGACACTGTAAAGTCAATTTTGGATACTTTTAAGAGCCAGATGTGTTGTCTTACTGTATGTGTATCTGCTTGGCTGTGTGGTTTTATTAATACCTTACAACATGATCAATATCTGAAACCTATGAACATGTTGCAACAAATTTTTAACCCAATTACTTTCTAATTTATATAAAGTTGAATAACAAAGATTTCAATGTGTTATATTATTCTATTAAAAGAATGAATGTTTGTTTATAATGAAATAACTACATCAATTACATTAGTTATATATATATATATATATATACACACACACACACAAAATTATTATTCCTCCAGCATTATTGTATGAAAATGTGAGTTAAACTTACATTAATCTAAAAAAATCTTTTAAAACATTCCATTGAAGAATGATCAATAATATTCAAAATATATAATGGCAAACTCATTTACTATGTTCTTCAGCTTTCAGAAAGTTATAAAATTGAATCTACCATTATAAGTATTTTCTTTGAATTACGTAAATGAAATGATTGAATAGTAACAGGCTTAAATAAAATTATGTATTGTGAATGCGAACAATGGTTTGCTTTTTTTTAACAGAGTAACAATAGTATTTTTAAATATGTTGTAAAAAATACCTGAAAGACACCATAAACATAATATAGAAAACTTACACTGGAAAGATAAGAATAAGATAAACTACAATAGAGATATGTAATTAAACAGTTATGAAAAACTTTTATATAAAAACGTTTGCTGTTAAAGAAATTAGAAAATATCATTGCAAGATGTCAAATAAATCCATTGGAAGAGCAGGGTATTATATACATGAAAGTTTGTGTTTCATTGATTAAATTATATAAACGCAGATAAATTTTGTGGTTTTTTTTTTTAGAATTAGAATATCTATACTCTTTTATTAGTAACTTATAATAAATAAGAAATTGTCTCATGGAATTTAGTAGAACATTATAAGAAGGATATATTTATGGTCCAATTGCCAATTTACATTATAATTACAAATCAGTGCTTTTATTGCCTTTCTCTCTGCTGCTGCTCATTTACCGGTGTCTAATAACTATATATATATATTTTTTTATTCTAGAAAAATAATTGTAAGATATTGTTAAATAAGTATTCTAGGTTTAAAATAAAAGTTCATAATTATTTACTTTTTCTTTGACATAAATAGTTAATAGAATATCAATATTATTTGAAATGACTTTTGACATTTAATGCACAGATAATACTGCTAAATAACTTTTCCATTATATCAAAAATAAACAAAGAAAAAATTACGCTATTTAACATTTTCTAAATTAAAAATAAGAACTAATTTTGAGATAATAATAATAATAGAAAATGACAGAATAGTTTTTTTTTTTCTTTTTTAGTAAAAAAATTATCTTTTAATATTTATCTATGTCAATATAAGTGATTTTGGATGGATTTTTTTTCGTTATTAGTCTGTGATAAAGATTTAATTCTTTTTACTATTAAAGTTATGAACATAATACGGAGTCAAAGCATATAAAAATAAACAATTAATTAAACGTAATGTCGTTAAAAACAAAATGACTTTGGAATAAATTTTATTTGGAAGCATGCCTAATGTGTGTGTTCTTCATAAATCAGTCCATGATTAAATCGGGCTAAATGAACAGAAAAATATATGCACCTTGATGTGTTTTAACTATCAGAAGCATTTTTGTAAAACTCTTTAACTTTTACTAGATCTATTTTATAGAAAATGAAAATCCTTAGTAGAAACCACTCGATTCAGCAATAATACATTGACATGTTTCTTCTAGTTTTATTAGTATGCTCTTTATCTCATCTCCATCTTATTACAACCTATTTGTCAATAAGAAAGCCTAACTACTCTCTATGACTACTCTTACATTTTGCAAACAATTTTCTTTTTTCAGATGATCTAGAAATATTAAATGTTTAATTTCCATATCCATCTTCATAGCTCAATATCATTCTCTACATTACTCTCATATGGTATTATTGAATTTTAACATCTTGTGGAAGTGTGAGGAATAATTGCTCTATGATATATATATATATATATATATAGATATATATTCAATTTTGAACTACTTTTACAAATACATTCCTTGCCTCAAGTTCACTATTTTATAATTGTCTATCAACATATAAAATTTAATCACTCTCTCTCATTAAGTATGCATATTACGAACCTTTGTTCTTCATCTAAAAACATTAACCATTTAAATATCCATTTCATATTGGCAGCTTGATATGTTTTAATACTCCAATCCCATGAAAATATGTTCTGGTTTATCATCTTTTTTTCATGTGTCATAGCATCGGCTGGGAAGCGAACCCACTAACCCAGGGCAACTGCTTGTAATGCAACTGTGCTAACCTCCCAATCACCAACACTTGACATCATCATATTTTTTACCCTTAATTATTCCTTCATTGTAGAATACAGATTTCTCAAAGTTTAATTTAGTTTTTTGATCTATATATTTTTACATACTTCAGCAAACTTTGCTATTTATTCTATCTCATTTGTGATATATGTGTAAGTCTTTTGCAATTTTAGCAATATGTTGCCATCTTTCCCACAAATATATTCAGCCTAGACTCATTTCAGTCTTTTAATTATTTCAGTAAAGTTTGTTGATTATTCTTTTATTGTGTATTTTCCATTTTATCTTTCCTTAATACTCACAACACATATATCTCCATACTTTGTCATAGGCTTGCAGAATGAAATTTGTTAATTCCACAAAGTTTGATTTATCTTGGAGGTTTTAAAGGAACCAAGTAGGCAAATTTCTATTGTCCACTCCATACATTCTTGTTGTTGCAGGTCTTATTACTATGTGATTATTCATATAGTATATGAACATAAATGAGCTATTCATTAACATGCTTTAATCCAGCATAATGAGTTTATTGGCTTTTTACCTCTGAGTAAAGTTAGGCTAGATATATTTCTAGCAGAGATGAAAATAAATGGATAATTGAACTCTTAAATTGGATTCCAAGAGATTGTAAAAGATTCAGAAAAAGACCACCTGTGAGATGGATAGATGACATAAGAATGTGTACAGGGATGATGTGGAGAAGAGAGGCCAGAGATCAGGAAAGATGGATTGATTATGGAAAGACCTTCATTCTGCAGTAGATGATAATGATGATGACTTTGTCATATAATTAAAAACATCTATATTGCTCTTCTATTAAGTGCCGAAGTAATGTATTTATTTGTAAAATGAATAAAACATATTTATTACAAATGTTTATTTGTCAAAAACATAAATAAATTTCCTTTTAATATTAAATTATTCAACTAAAAATTATCTTTTCAAGATTGTGATAACTCTTGTTTATTTACTTTAGTCTGTTCTACTAATCTGATCAATATATTTATAGTTACCTTTTTTTAATTGATTATTATATTTATTTTTAATTTACATTAAAAAAAGGTATTGCAAATTATTTTAATATTTTAGCAATTACCTACATCACCACATTTTTGCCTACATCTCATAAATAATTTTTTTAACATTTCATAAATCTTTGAAGCATTATTTGTAAAAATAATAATGTGATTTGAAAAATTAAATAAATTACATATATATCATTTATTTTCATGTTCATTGTTTTCTATTTTAGTTTACAAAATATTTCTTGTATAACTGATATAAAAGGTTTTGTAAGTATGGAGTCTCTTTCAGATATTTATCAACATTTTTCACTTCAGTTTTACCATATAAACTAATCACAGTCAATGGACTTTGATAAGTATTTTTTTTGAATATGACAATATCCTTGGTTTATATAGTATAACTTAATATTTCAAAGCTGTAATTACTGTAAAATTACTTTTAAAGCCAAATATTTTTTTATAATCTAAATGTCCAAAGTAGAATAGTATACCATTTTTAATTTCAGCTTAAAATAACCAATTAAAATTGTTTCCATTTCAAAACTGTTTACTACAAATTCTCAAATCTTTTAGCACTTGTTTTTATAGATATAACAATTCTTCCCTGTAGTCAATTTAATAAAAAGCATGATAATATCTCATACTCATTGGGGCTTTTTCTATAATTTTTCTTACTATTTATTGATCTATTATGTTATAACCAATTTTAAATCCCACTTGTTTCATTTAATTTAAAACTAGATTTTATCTAAACTAATTAATAATTTTATATAAAGTAATTAATATTTATACCTAGGATTCCAATTTTTAATATTTTTCACTTTGCTTTAAATATCAGTTTTCCTGCTACTTTCTTCCAGTGATTTGATATATTGTTATTATTTAGATTATTGGTGTAAAATGTGGGCAACAATTTCACTAATTTTTTAAATGTGTCTTTTAAAATAGCTATAGTTATTTCATTATTTTTGGAGTGTTACTATTTTTCACATGTTTAATTGTATTACTCCTTCATTTAAAATATTTGAAATTTTAAATTTTTTTTTTCTAATAGAGGGGTTTTATATCATTTTTATTTTTATTACTACAAAATTTTAATTTATTTAAAAGTTCTTTTAATATTAATGGTGAATGGGATGTAAGTGGAATTGTGGCTAATGTTTGATATAAATATGTTGATATATTGTAGTTCTTTACATTTGGAAAACCTGCTTGTAGAAGTGAAAGCATTGGTTGTATGTTTGAGTTTATTTTCTATGGCTAGACTGGTTGGGTTGTGAATTTGGGATAATTTTGATTATTTTATTGACTATTTTAGCCTTAGGCATTTACTGTTTATATTTTTATAAGATTCTTTGCATTAAGATAGTGTTGCTGATATATTTGTAAAAGTTGGATTTTATTTGTATATATATGTATTTATTTATATATGTTAGTTTTATTGCATGAGTGTTGTTGAAAGTGTATATTGTTGTGTTCATTGGGCGCCATGGACCCGGAAAAAAAAAATTTACTATGTAACGGTCAGAATCGTCTATCTCGCTAACACACTGCATAATTCAAACCCCAGACACTAAACTGAACATTCTAGGAGGGGTTGCCTTCTAGATATACTAAGTTCGAATTGAAAGTCCAAATTTCACAGTGCCACCTACGTGATAACGCATCTGATGCTACAACTAGTATAACCTTTTACCGGTGCCTGGTGGTCAGGGAGAAACAAAAGACTCTATACTAAGATAAGTTTGGGTGGCTAATTAACGTCTATGGATTTATAAAAGAAATGCAGAAAATATATATATATAGACCGAGACAGTGATAGAAATCAAATAAAATAAGAGATAAAATTTAGTTTTAAATAATTTCACACAATTTATTTATATAAATATATATGTTTGCAAATCTTAAATAAGAGGGAACGAAATAATTATACCCGGATCTAGCGAATGTTTATATATATAAATAAATTTGCTTGAGTTTAAAAAAATATATTTTAGCGAAATATTTTGACAGGTAGAATTTAAGAGATTTTTATATATACAGGCAGTTAAAAATATATATGTTGGCAGCAGATTTAAGTGAGAAATTTTAGCAGTAGTAAGAGGGCAGTAGTTGGAATTTTAAGTGGTAAATATAAAAGCAGCAATTAGGCCAACAGAACCGAGAGGGAGATAGCCTATTAGCCATTAATAAAATTGTAATTAAACGTAATAATTGCAGAGATTTAAACAAGGAAAAATAATAAGAGTATTTTTTTTACCGTATTAGTTTTAATAAGCTCAACGTAAAACATTTTGTTGAGATTGGTGTTGGTATATATAGGGTATTTTGTTTGTAATATTTGTTTGTTATAAGGTTGTGTTATACAATAAAATAGTATACAAAACAATAAAATATAAAAAAAATGTGTTTGTTTTTGACTTTGGGTTGTTTTATTTTTGTAAATTTAGATGTGTATTTGTTATTTGTAGTTGTTCTTTATTATGGCTTTGTGGAGTTTAGTTTTTAATAATTTTTCGTTAAATGATACTAGAAAATTAAAAAGTTATCTTGATTAGGTGATAGAATAGAATATTTCAGATAGCAGATTTCTTTGTTTAAGAAATAGGGGAATTTAATATTTTTCCTATGAGTTGTATTATTAATTTTAAAAATAGAAAATTGTTAAGAATGGGAATTTAGTTTTGCACTTACAAATGTATAATTTCAATAGTTATTTGAAAGAAAATTTTATTAAGTTTTACAAATTTATTTATGAATATAAAAGCATTAGATATTATTTATATAAAAGACAAGATTGTAATTATTTTATTTTAATTTTTTTCATAAGACAGTTTGGAATAAATAGGTTAAATTTCTGTTGTAGAAAGTAAGAGAGAAGATTAAAATGGTTGATTGGAAAAATAAAGTTTATTTTAGTAATAGGGTAGTTGAGAGGAATGTTTCTATTAATAAAGTTGTTAATCTTTCTTATATTAAGTTAAATGATAGAGAATTAGAAATTCTTGGTAAAGATTCTAATTTTGTTTTTTTTTCATTAAAAAATATATACGTTTTTGAAATTTGTCTATTGAATCTAGTAATTTGAGTGATGAGGTGAAAGTTGACATTAAATTGGTTTTAAATAAACGCTTAAAAAGAAAAAAAATATATTAATCCTTCTAAGGTTACACATCTTAAGGATAGGTTAATTGCTAATGTTGTGATCATTTCTCATGAAGATAAATCTGGCTAGTTTGTCATTATGAAAGAAAATGAGTTTAGGAAGAAAATAAATAAAGAATTAAATAATGGTAAATATATGTTTTTCAAAAAAAATTCTGATAATGTGATTAAAAAATTAATAAATGTTAGGAAAAAATGGTAAATTTAAAACTTTTTAATAGAATAAATTATTTAAAATGTTATGCTAATGACTTCATATCTGCGAAGATGTTTATGAATATTAAGATTCACAATGATGGTTTTTCTTTATGATTTATTTTTGACATTACATGTAGTGTTTTGGAGGGTATTTCTAGATTATTTCATTTTTTAAAACAATTTGTTAATTTTGATCATTAAACAATTTGTTCTTTTTTTTCTTAGGTTTTTGATAAGATTAATAATTTTAAAATGGAAAATTATTGGGTATTTGGTAATTTGTATATTGAAAATGTGTACCAATCTACTAATGGATTAAGCAGTATTGATGTTCTTATGTCTGTGTTGGTCAGACATGGATGTTTGTCAAAGAATCATATTAAAGTTATTAAAAATTGGCTTTTATTATTGAAAGATTCTATGTATTTTATTTATAATAGTAATTTTTATAAGATTAAGGAAGGCTAAATAATAGGTTATATTATTTCTCTTTTGATTTGTTCAGTTTATATTAACTATTTGGAAGAGGGAATTATTATTAAGAAGGATTGCTTATATTTAAAGTTATTTGTTAGATATGTTGATGATTGTTTGTTTGTAGTTGAAAATGATAAATTGAAAAAGTTGGTTAATGTAAGTTTAATTGTTTTGATCCTTATATAAAATATGTTGTAGAAGAAAGGGGGTTAGATTTTGTTAAATTAAAATTTTAGATTTATTGATGAATAGATATGTAAAGAATAATTGTTTGGTATGTAGTAATTATGTTAAGAGTAAAAAATTAAGGTATATAATTAAACATGATAACTATAAATCTGTATCTCATAAAGTAGCTGCTTGAGAAGTTATTGTTATAAAAATGAGATTAAATAATTCCAATGAGATAGCTTTATTTCAAAAAAGGCAATTTTATAAAGTTTATTTGATGTTGGCTACTCTGATAAATTTGTTAAAAGTATTTTAATAGTAATAATATTTGTAATTATGTAAAACATAAAGAAAAATATGATTTTTTTTGTCATTTAAATTGTGTCTTCATATAGAATTATATGTAAAAATCATAATTGTTTAAAAATAAGACAATTGCTTAAAAGTTGGTATTACTTTGAATAATTTATTAATTAAAGGAAATTTTTGATAGACTATTCCTGGAGTAGTGTATATTATCCTTCATTTTTGTAAGAAGATACATGTAAGTCAATGCAGTTTGAGCTTAAATGAAAGAATAAATGTACATAAAGTAGGGTTAGAAATAAATATCTCAGTTCTGATTTATATATGCATGAAAAAAATACATGTCATACTAATAATTTTGAAGAGGCTAAAGTTATCTTTTTGAGAGAAATGAAATAAAAAAATTAAAAAAACTTTATTATTAAAAATTTGTGATTCTGAAGCAATTAACTTATTTAAAAGTTTTTTAGTATTAAGAGTGTATGGGATGTAAGTGGAGTTGTGGTTAATGTTTAGTATAAATATGTTGTTTTTTTGTACTTCTTTATATTTGAGAAGTCTGTTTATAGCAGTGAAACCATTGGTTGTGTTTTAGAGTTTTTTTCTTTGGTTAGTCTAGTTGAGTTGCAAATTTGGAGTAATTTTGATTACAAAGTTTTTGTAAACTTCTTTTATATATTTTATAAAAGCTCTTTTTTGTTTTGGAGTAGTTTCACTTTTTTTTTTTTATTGTTGAAAAATTTTTCCTTCCAGAACCAAAATAGTTTCATTTTTGTAGTATTTATTATTATTTTACGATTAAATTAATTACCTCTTTTTTACATCATTTTACAAAATTTCATTTTTTTAATAGATTATTTTAAAATATTTTTATTCCTTCTTTACTTCATATATTGTCTTGCCTTAATTGAAAATGTATTAATTAAATATTTATGTAAGATGTCTGCTTAGAAGATACTTCATATTATTTTGAAAGTGTGATAGGCATGATCATAAAATTAATTAATATCATATCTCCTTTAAAATAGATGTGTAGAGTTAAAAAAATAAAAACTTTATTAAAAAAACAAACATTTTATGGTAAAATTGAGTAAATCCTTTTTTAAGACAAAAATTACATTGAGTGATAATGTATGCAATATTGTTTTTCCATTGGGAGAAGATAAATAAAGATAAAAAAAAATACAATAAAGCTGAGCATTAAATTTTTGATACCAAGATTTACAATAATTTTCAGCATCAAATTCTATCTTTTTATTACAATCTTGCTATCTACTGTAAGCTTAAAAAATCAATAGTTACTAAATAATATGTTTATTAAATCCATATCAAATGCTGTCCTATTTGGGTTACTTTCAGTCTTACGGTTTTCCTTAATAAGAAGCATGACACTAGGACATCTGGATCTTCTCTTAGATCTAATGTACTTTTAATCCAATACTATCTTTTGTCCTTTTTTGTATTCTCAAGCTATCAACCTAAAATTAAAAAAGAATCTGATATTGTGAATCCAATACTACATTCTTGCATACCTATATAGTTTTAGTTATTAAAATATCCAAAAAATAGTATTTCTTAGTTTCATTTTTAATATCATTTCATGTCTCTTGATTATCCCAATTTATAGTAAATGGCACTAGAGTTGATGAAGAGAACTTTTAGTTTATATATTTAATAAATTTATATATTCAGGTGGTGATCATTAATAGCCAATAAAAAAGGAATGCTATATAATGAATATACAATTAATTCAAGTAAGACAAATTAAAGGATTTTTATTAGTCATGACTATCACTCACTTAAAAAAATTAACAAGATAAACAGTAATTATGGTAGATAAGAAACAAGTATATTATTATGCAAACAAATAATATCGAGTCTGAAGTATTATTTTGTCATGAATTTTAGACTGATAGCTTGATTGTATAAAAAGGTTGTTATTAAATAAAATGTGTATAAAGCCCTAAACATGAATAATGCATAAATGCAAGTTGCTCTCTGATAAGGTCCATAAGCTAAAAACTATTCTGGGTTATGTCTAACATATTCTAGATATGGAATTACCATTTAATATCTATTAATTATTAAAGCTCATAATAATGACAAGACATGAATAGAAATATCAATGTTGGAGTCTTTTAGAAAAAAATATTGTGACAGAAATTAAAAGGCAGAATTATAAGAAGTCAAAAATAACTAAGAGATTACCATGAAATATATATGGATATACATGGTGTATTTAAAGTTTATAGATTGGTTAGTACAAGAAAATATGATTCTTAATTAGTAAAAACAAAATAGAAGTGCATTTAAGTTCTTAAAAAGATAAAACAATATTTTGATATTTAAAAAAAGTATTATTTTTACAGACCCAAAGTATCCTCTACTATTATACAATTATTATTTATTATTTTTATCTTGAATAAGCATGTGAAAAAATAGTGAAATCAATTTTTTAAATATCAAAATTATAAAGATATACTAGTTAATAATAAGAATATACTAGTTAATAATAAGAATATAGTAGTAAAACTGCTGCTTATGAAAATGTGTAAAAGAAAATATCCAAAATTACAAACCTCTCAGCCTCTATGATTTCTATAGAAATTTTGAACTAATATCATTACAATATATCTTTGAAATCTTCCGAATCAAACCAACCAAAAGATCAAGCTAGATTTTAAAATATGCTATACCTTAATATATTATATCATTATATTAAGAAAATCTATTATAATAGTAATAAAAATTAATTATCATTTAGCATTAGTTTTATAAATTATAAAAAAAGTATTTAATACCATAACCATTTTAATGGTGATTAAAGCTTAGGAAAATCAAGACAAATTCTTAACTGTATTTATCAAAATGCAATGACAGTGATTAGACTGCATTAAGAAGATTAATATGGATATGGGTTTACTGCAAACTAATTACATCTATCCATAAATTATTTTAGTTGTTTTATAAAAAGTATTTTGTGGATTAAAATAAGAAATTAAGAAAATGAAAATAAAACATTTTTAAAATCATCTAGATTCACTGATGTTGTTTTTTTTACAACTAGATATTCAGAGCTTCAAGACATGTTTAAGACATATCAAAATAAAACAATAATGTAAAAATATAGATGAATGCTTAAAAATATCTAATGTTAAAAATAGTAATAAATTTAAAAGTATCAATACCAAATATTTTATTTATGTTATTAACCCACATAAAAACATAATGGCTGAAATTAATGATAGAATTAAACTTAGGTGAAATTTTCAAAAATAATATTAAAGAAAAATTAATTTGTTTTGAAAAGAAAGTTTTAATAAATATATTTTATTAGTTTATAAATATAGACCTAAGACTGAGATAGATTATTAGCAATACTAACAAAGAATATATAATACCTAGCACATTATAAAAAAATAAAAGTTATGTGCAAAAAATACAAAAAAATAAAATTTATGATGGAGAGAATGAATAGATATTATTAGCATTATTGAAGGAATTAGCTAAAATGGAGATGGGCTGGGTATGTTTTTAAAAAAGAGTTGATGTGATAAACTAAATCTCTTGAGATTGTAAGTGACGTAGAAATAGATTTTTTTGCTTAATTAAATGAGACAATGAATGTTGCTGAACTGATATAGAAAAGAAAAGCCATGAATTGAAGAGAGAAAGAGATATATTTATTATTTATTAATAATGGACTGGGAGTAATGATAGTAATATGTTCATTACACACTAAAACTACAAACAAAATTTAAAATAAAATGATCTCAGAAAAATTGCATTGAAATTTCTCTTAAAAGATAAGCTATAAAATACCCAATACTTTAACTATTGCATAACTAAAACCTATTTATCATCCTTCTGAAAAAAAAATGATGAAAGAAATAATTGAATTATCATTTTAGTAATATTTTTAGAGGCTTTTTTGTTTTACTTTTTATTAATATTATCTTGATATTCATTTATTGACACAAATAACTGACTTACTTCCCATTTGAAAAAAAAAAAACCTAAATCCTCAGTTTCCACTTTAAATATTCTAGTTTCATCCAAATTCAAAACTTCAATTTATTGATGAGATAGGTACGTGAATTAATAATTTTACAATATGTTTTTTTTTTCTCTCTATACCAATAAATATTAATGAATATACAAACTTTTATGAATATAATATAAAATTAAACTGCAAAATTAAAAAAAAAAAAAATACACATAAAAAACTAAAAAATATTTTTCAAGTTTACTAAAAAAACACTTCAGAATGTTTTGTTGATGTTGGTAAAATGAATATTCTTCAATTTGTCTTCCTTCATTTTAATTTTTGTTAAAATTGTTACAAGATCTAGTAAATTTTGTTCATGTTGAATAGTTTTATTAATGTTGATGTATTTTTTGATAATTTATTCAAAAATATGATAGCAATGACTTGATTAGACTAATGCAGGGATCCCCAACCCGCCGCTATCCGAACACGATAAAAAAATTATTTGTCTGATACAATTAAATTTAATTTTTAAAATTTCTTTATAAACTATTGTATTATATTTATATTGTAATCAAATTGTAGGGCATACTGTACTTTTCAGCATAAAAATATATATGTTAATTATATGTTAAAATTTTATTTTTGAAATAAATATTTTTTTGTACATTATGTGTATTATTAACAATATCCAACTATAAATTTACATTGAAAAAATAAATGGTGCCCCCACCTGGCCGGTATTATAGAATGTGCTCTTAAGTGCAAAAAGTTTGAGGACCCCTGGACTAATGTAACTTTTGACTGTTTTACTGAATCTAAACATTGATCAAGTACAATTTATAAATTTTATCTGCTAATTTAGGTTATAAATGTAACATACACATCAAGTTTCATAAGTTTATTGTTTGTAAAAAAAAATTAATAAATGCGTGATGAAATGCTAATATTTTAATATATAGTATTAAGTAAAATATTATACCAAAATGAATTCTTTCCTTTATTGTTTAATATTTCTTAATGTAGCTGTTAGAAAATTTAAAACTATATATGTGGCTTTACATTATATTACATGGTGTAGCAATAGTCACAATTTAAATGTCATAACAATATAATATAGGTTATTTTCATTTTGAAAATGTTTGTTCCAATATATTTTGCAGTCCCTGTACATTATATTCTCTCTTTTTTTTGTTCCGTATGTCAAAGCATCGGCTGGAAAGCGACCTGCGACAACTGTCTGCACTCTCTTTAATCCATATGTTTATGTTAATTGAAATTTTGAAAACCCATAAACTGATCTCAAATTTAAATGCTACTTTTGTTATTTTTATATCTATAATATATATATTACATTATAATAAATATTTTACAAAATGAAATCATTTTATGATTATTTTAGAATTAATTTTTTTTATTTAATATTTTCTTCTAATCTGTTTTGATACTTTTATACTGAATAAATATTTGAAATTTCACATTCAACAACGTAGTTTTAGTAATCTGTCTGTTTGATATCATATTCAGTGCATATTTACATTAAATGCCTTTAAATTGATTGTTCTGCTCTTATTGTTAAAGTATTTTTTCCCTAGTTAACTGTTTATTCAGCTTTTCAAAATATTATAATCAAAA
Organism: Epiperipatus broadwayi; assembly: GCA_028023455.1. NCBI lineage: Eukaryota > Metazoa > Onychophora > Udeonychophora > Euonychophora > Peripatidae > Epiperipatus > Epiperipatus broadwayi. The sequence goes on along the minus strand of JAQFVV010006921.1, from coordinate 161,359 downwards.
CATAACTAATATTTTCTCCTAACAGCAAATGCGCAGCGATAATGTTTATTTAAAGTATTTTTTTTTTCAATAATCTTCTCTATCAATATTCTAAATTCTATCTAAATTATCATTTTATAAATATTTCAATAGTATAAATCTGGTTTGGTATAACTTAATATACGTATACATTAATTCTGCAACAGTCAATAGATTAATTTATATATATGCATATTTTTTTATTAGCTCTAGATGTTCTTGTTAATACATTTATAAAACAGAAATTTATTAAAATAATATTTGTTTAAGAGATTATACCATTGTTTAAACTCAAGAAGTTCAAACTGTTTTAATTTTTAATAAATTACTTTAGAATAAGTAATGTACAAAAACATTTTAAAAGAATATATATATAAAATATATATTTGAACATGTTACAATATATAAATTATAAGAGATTGTACAAAATAACAAACAATTGTAATAAATAACTTTAGTAATATGATGTTAGGTCACTATTTGAATCAAAATCTAATTGTATTTTATGTATTTTATGCACAATTTTGGCCATATCTAGAGAAATATTAAGCCATTAACAATAAAAAAATTCTCATATTCTTTGAGAGATATCAATATACAATAGCAATTTCTTATTCATTGCTTAAATATAATGACAAAAACTAAATTAATATTTAATGTGAGTACTGTATGACTGCATGCAAGAATTGAGATAATGATTTTTAATGCTATACTAATATATCTATTCACTTAGATATGAATCGGCTTAGTAAGGTTAAAATAGCTCTTGCAAATTTTAAAATGAGAACAGGTTCTTTTGAGATACCAGGAGAAAAATTAGCATAAGATTATGATATATTAGCTTCAAAAATACTGGAATTTTTAAGAAACATGTAGATTTATATAGTTGTGCTGCCTAATCTTAAAGATGATTTTATTGTTTCATTTTTTTAAAGTAAAATACCATAGATGAGATTTCATTAAATATTATTGAATATCATTAATCACTACAGAAAAAATTGTTTCAAGGATTTTGTTGAATAGGTTGCTTGTAGTCATACTTGAATGGATTCCAGAGCCTCAATGTAGTTTTACAAATTCAAAAGGCATTATAGATATATTTTGCTTCCAGGTAAATCCCTCCTCCCTTTACCAAAATAACTGTTACATTGCTTTTATTGATTTGGTCAAATCATTTGACTCAATATTAATGAAACAACTTTATGGCATTGTTTAAAATAAGTCAGTTAACCACTGGAGTTTATTTATATTATATAGCTTCTACATTATAAAAATCAGAACAGTGTTGTTACCTTAGACTTAAAATATTAAGAATTTGAAATGAAAAATAGTTTTAAACATAGACCTTCAACATTGTTTTGGAATTTTATAATTATGATTTTTGGAATTGTTTTAATTGATTTAATGAAACAAAAATCAAGATGTGATACAGATTTGATAGTCAATTAATCAATTTCATTGTTTTGGAATCTGGATTTACAATGTGCTATTTTGGTCAATTCAGACAGTTATCTACAGAATTTACTTACTATTTTGCATGTAGCATGTATAGATTTCAGTTTAGTCATTAAGATTCAAAAAACTTATGTTTTTTAATCAATCAATAATGGAAGAACAAATCTTACTACCTTTTATCTTGGATAGTTCATAAGTATAAAGATTTCCTTAAATATTGAGGTCCATCTCAAATGTGATCCACTTTTAATAATTTAAAAGAGAGTGTTTCATCACTGTAAAATAAGTAAACTAAGGTGTTTGTATATAGAGCTGTTATTTACCTACTTTATTGTAAGATAGTGAGACTTGGTTTTCCTATCAATGCAAATTCAAAGCTATGTAACATTATACAATGCAATGGCATGATCATAAACTAATCAATATGCTTTTTTTTTCAAATTGCTGTACTTGATAATATATAGTGTACTATTGTAAACTCATGCTTTCATTAACTTGGACATAAAAATAAACATGTAACATTTCCTAAAAGAGTATTTTATAATAAACTTGAGCATGGATTTTTTTTTCTATTTAAAAAAGTGCAGTATTTACTATTACTATTGGAAAGATATAGAAAAGAATACAATACAATAAAAAAAACTATAATTAGATTAAGTAAAAAAGTATTTTTTTTAAATAATAGGTTTTGACAGAAACTAAAATACAGTATCACAAAATATCAAATAAATTTAAAAATGGATTTGCAAGTTTTATATGGGGAAATATTTTTTTCATGGATTTATTTATATAATCATTGTAAAACTCATATCTGTAATAATAATAATAATAATAATAATAATAATAATAATAATAATAATAATAGAGCGCCACCTGGATACAAACCTAGTAGCAGGTAAGCAAAGAACCTCTTAGATTTTTGTTGATAAAAGGCAGATTTATTTGCTAATAACTAATAAAAATGTCCAATAAAACAATTTAAAACACTCAAATAATTATTTTGATTGAAAAAGAATAAAAAAGGACAGAGAAATCCAAAGAGTTTTTTTATCGAAAATCCGTACCTAATGCTAATAGACAAACACATAGTTAAAAGCTAGCGGATCTAATAACTAATGCCAAAATCTCAGGCAAATTTAATTTTTTAATAAGAGAAGATAATAAATTAAATCTACAAAACTCAATAATTTTGAGGATAACTGAATTGTATTGGTTATATATATTAGTGTTTGTTTAAAAAAAAAAGAAATTTAAACATACCTTTGAAAAATAATTGGAAAACTTAAAATGGCGACCGCTCAACCGATTAACCAGGTGGGTGGTCCGTCGCAGGGCACGAGAAAGTCATATGCTTCTATAGCAAAAAAAGCCTAAGATTACGTAAGCCTGGCAAAAGGTCCTAGGTTCAGGAAAACAACAGCAGATGATTTGGAAAACTTTTGATCTTATGAATCAAAATAAAAATGACCCCCCCCCCTCATATTGAATGGACTGATGAAATGCTGGAACAAATTGGAGAGAAATTCAACAAAACAATACCTCGATCACTTTTCCTGCTGTTTAAACGTTTCTTCACCGATAAATCAATAGTACTAGCTGTAACAGATAGTCTTTGCACACTATACAGTTTCCCCAAATCCCTTCTAATAGAAACACTGCATGAAAATAATATGCTTGAATCGGTACAATGCATAGGCGACCAACCAAATAGCAGATATGTGGCAGTCCAGTTTTATGAAAATGAACAAAGAGAACAATTTAGAAATCGAATTAAGACGCTAAGTAATTTCGCACTAATAACAGTCGATGAGAATAAGTATAAAAATATCTCCGGAATTTTAAAAAATACATATTTTGGCTACAACATGAAAGATTTCCAAAAAATGATGAATCCTTTCAGAAAAGTCTTTTTCTTCCAGCAAAAATACATTAAAGAAGCAGCAATTCCTGTACTAACCAATAGCTTTGAATTCAAAATTAAATTGAATAAACAAGTAGACCTGGAGAATTTCACCACACACATAACTGATGAAGAAGCTATACTATATATTTACATCAGAGGGCTTAAGCCAGGTTGCTTCCATTGTGGAAGAAGAGGTCATATTGCAACGGAATGCAATGAACAAACACAGCAAAATAAAAACAACAATACATCAAAAAACTCAGGAAATATTACAGAAAGTGAAGACACAAATAACCAACTAGATGAGTTAAACTACCCTACACTACAAAGCACCCAGGAAAACAACATATCTAATAGAAATGAAAGAATTAGCAATCCAGTAAACACTATAACAACAAGAGAAATTAAAACAAATAAGGAAAATCAAAGCAGTAAAAACCCACCTAATTTAAATAGAATGGAGGAAAAAGAAAATGAGAACCTACCAAAAGAGCTTAAAGGAAAAACAAATGAAAATGATGAGCAATCAGAAAGCATAATAATAAATAAAATGACCACAGAAATTATGGATAAAATAACACAGTACTATCTAATGCTAGAAAGCACATCAATTGAAAGCAGGAAGAAAACACAAAAAAACAAAAAAAAAAACGAGAAAGTAAGAAAATTAAAATGAACAAGGAAGAAGATAATCAGATTAATTTAACAGAAGAAACCACAGCAGAAGAAATGAAAATAGAAGTAACCGCACCAGAAGCAAAAAAATTAAAAAAAAACACCACACTATAGCACACGTATCCAAACACAAACAGAATCACCACAGGAAAAAACATGCAAACAAAAATGGCAGAATAAACCATGGTCCAAATAAAATCTCTCTCGCAATATAAGTTAAACTCAATGAAAATTAAGATAGATGCAATAAATGTTCAGGGATTAAACTTGAAGAAAAAAATACAAGAAATCAATCATTGGATACAACAACTCCAACCTACCATATTAGGACTCGTAGAAACGAAAATCTATAACGGATCGCAAATAAATTCAGCACAACTTATGAGTAAAATGTGTTTCTGCGCATGCTCTGGAGACACACTAACATCCTCAGGTGGAACAGGAATATTTATTAGCCAAAGAAGTCCCTTTACAATGTTTAAAATAATATACATAGATGCGAATCTATTAATAACCACATTCAATAATAAAAACTTCTCAATAAATATTATATTTGTATATATACCACCAGTGCCAACTGTAATTAACAGAATAATAACAACAATTAACTCAATCCTCTCAAACAATCCCTACCCAACTATTCTTATGGGAGAATTCAACATAAGTTATAAGAAATTTATTATGAAATGGATACACCAATTAACATTTCCACTCATGAGTGCAGATTTTCTACCACCTAACTCTATATGCTTTTATAACAATAGACACGGAACTTTAATAGATCTAATGTTTTATTCCCCAATGCTGCATCATTCAATAGAAATAGCACTTTCCCCAACCCCTTTTTCAGACCATGCAGCGCAGATAATAACGCTAAACATAAACACACACCACAGCGCGATAATTAATTTGCAAAAAACGATCAGGATCCTACTACCAGACAATACTACGGAGCCACTTTTTTCAGAAATTTATATAATGATAAATAAAATAAATCGGCTTGAATTAGACCCGATATCCAGATACATAGCTTACACTAACATGCTTTCACTTAATATAAACCATATCACACAAAAATCAATCAATCCCTCCAGACTAATTACATTAGCAGATGAAATACACAAAAGAATCAGTCTGTCTAAACCGGTTCAACATAATCAAACAAACATAATTAAACTCACCCAGCTCTATAAACAGACTTGCAATAAATTAAAACAATATCTAAGCATAAAAAAAAGAAAATTTGGTTAGCACAGCCGCACTAATGGACACGCAGATATATTAGGTGGGCTTTGGGGTACCCATCCTTAAATAAAGTTTCCATGGTGCTGGAATTGGAAAATAAGATTACAGCAGGATTTAACATGATTGCACCTATATATAACTATTTCAAAACAAAGCTAACTAAGCATGCGCAATTCACACCCACAGAAGATTATTTTGGAACAACTGAAGATGAGATGCCATTTAAAATCGAGGATTTTAAGGTAGTGTCAGAATCACTCCCACACACATGTAATCCAGGACATCCAGGCATTCCACAGTTTGTACTTGCACATCTTAGCGAAATTACAAATACATACCTGTGTCAATTGGCAAATCAAATATCACAAAAAATTTATAGCATACAGGGATTATACAACATATCAATGGTACCACTTAGAAAAAACAAGAACTTATTACCAAGATCACCAACTTAAGACCTATCTCAATGGAGCCTTTAGGAATTAAACTGCTAGAAAAAGAAAAGGTGAAAATTGAACCATTTATATTAACAAAAATATCACAACATCAGTATGCAAAGAAAGGCTCATCCACAGGTCAGGCAGCACTATTCTTTAAAACTATAATTAACTCAGTAATTAAAAAGTAGAAATATGCTCCAATTGCAGTACAATTAGATTTTGAAAGTGCTTTTGACTCGATACCAATAAAAATCTTACTAAACCAACTAAAGGAAACACAAATACCACAATCAATATTATATGCAATAGCCAACCTACTTTTAAACAGAGAAGTACATATCACACTTAACAGAAGAACGTCATCATCATTCTATCCCACTCAATCAATACCACAAGGGTCACCACTGAGTACACTTATGTTTGCATTCTACATAAACCCCTTATTGGAAGAAATTGAAAAAAAAATACAGGGAGTGTTAATACCAAATACCTAAAGATACATTCCTTGTATAGCTTATATGGAGGATACCACAATATTCTTAACATCAAAAAAGCAACTACAAGCACTACAAAATATCATAGAAGAATATACAAAAAAATTCAAACTTAAAATCAATATCAATAAGTCAGCTGCTTGGACAATTTTTACAGGGAAAGTAAACAAACAAATTTATCAAGGAAAGCCCAGCAGTTTTTTAGGTTTTCCATTTTATCTGTGAATGAATCAAATGAAAACAACAATACAAAACAAACTCAAAGTGGATGCAGAAACAATCACAGAATCATTATCCAGATCATATCTATCAATATACGCAAAAATATCATTATTCAATCAACTCATAATGTCAAAAATAAGTTACTATTTACCAATAATCAGTTTCACAAAACCATTTATAGCCTCAATTAATTCATTTTGTAGCAAACTACTATTGAACAGGAAAGTAGTTGCCATTTCAATAAAGCAACTTAACCAACCAACAAAATGGAATGGTCTGGGACTTCACTCAATATCAGTGTTTCAGACACAAAAAACAATAAATCTGCTAATATACATAGTCAAAAAGTTTACAGATATTGAACCAATATTGGAGATCACACCCACAGATCACCCACCATCTACAAACAATTATATCTTTACGTTGCTTGAAAGCATTGAGAGCATCAAAAGCAAAGTAACACTGAAAAGTCCAATAAAATATACATATTGGCAAATACATGATTTCCTAACACAAAAACAATCTTAGAATAACCAAAGATCTGTATTAGGATTTGATAACAGCCAATTACTTAAAAAATTTAGGAAATGGTACCTGGAATGAAAATTTTACAATTTTATAATTAAAGTCAATTTGAAAGCACTACCTACAAGTCATTTTATAAGATACAGAAGATTCTATATAAATATAGATCCTTGTGTATGCTGTGTCACAGGGATGAGGAAAGACAGGACCATTTCATACATAATTGTTCAGGACTTGAAAAAGTAAGACAGATGATGGTTGGCGGATATAGGAAAAATGGAACCACAATAGATGAGATTCTACAAACATTCAAAAATAATGGAATACCCACCATAAGGGCAGCCACTTTCAGCCTATATGCATTCTGGTGCACCAGATGCACTTTTACACTGGGCAACTGCACGAGAAGGCACCCTAACACCTATAAGAACAAATTACAAAAAAATAAAAGAAAGAGACAGCATTATTGCACCACCTGATATCTTTGCAGCAATGTGGTCTCATTTTAAAATTCAGGCCACTTTATAATAAAGGATATAATAGAAAAGGACAAAGGCAAACATGAAATTCAGTGTTGCAAGAACATGAAAAAATTACTGAAACCATGATCATTGATTTATATTGTACATAAACTTGGACAATAAATATTTCATAAAGTGTGGAAAAATCTAAAACATTGTGAAAGCCACCATCTAAGTTCTAAAAAGTCAATTTTTAACTCGAAAGAGACTCTAGTCAAACATACAGACTGTAATGTAATAACTGTGTAAACCTATGTATAACACTATGTATAATCAACAACCAAATGTAAACACTTGTTTTTGAATAAAGTTACCTTTAAAACATAATAATAATAATAACAACAACAACAACAATAATAATAATAATAATAATAATAATAATAATAATAATAATAATAATAATAATAATAATAATAATAATAATAATAATAATAATAATAATAATAATAATAATAATAATAATAATAATAATAATAATAATAATAATAATAATAATAATAATTCAATTCATTTATTAAAGTGCTAAACAACAGCATAAAAGCCAATTACAATTTGCACATTACAATAAAAGGAAAGATAATACATATAACATAAAATGAACATATAAATGTTTACATAATAAAACAATATTCAAAATTAAAAACAATATTTCAAATTTAAAATATCACAAAGATTAACGTTACTCCCAATCTGATTATATAAAGAGAGTAACTCTAAATATTTGACAAAGTTATTATTGTTTCCTTAATAAATGTCTTTAGATATACTAAAAGTATGTCAATATCATTAAAATAGATATTATAAAAATTTGGCGATCTATATAATGCGGCTAAATATAAAGTTTCACATTTATATTTATCGATACTAAATAAATCCTTATTCCTTGTATATACGTGAGGAACTCTTATTAAAACCTTTGAAATACAATTATGTAAGTAAATTTTTCCATAAATGATTAAAGAAAAAAAATTTCATATCACGGATCATTCTTCTATGAAACAAATTTATACAAACATCTTTCAGCAGTAATTATATTATTGAATTTATTGTATACTGATTGCAATTTATCTATATGAGATACTTTATTCGAGTTCCATATTATTGAGCCATATTTCATTATAGGAAGTACAAGGGTTTTAAACAAATGTATTTTAATAAAAATATTAAAATAATGTCCATTACGAAGAATAAACTCCATTATTTTATTGGCATTACATAAAATATTATCTACATGAGTTGTAAAAGATCCATTGTGATTAAACCATATTCCAAGATCTTTATAATACTTTTTTATATTCAATAGTCTTATTATTTATATAATATGAGTCCATATAGTATTGAACTTTTCTTGTATATGTAACAGCACAACATTTTTCTGTATTTATATGCATGTTATTCTTCAAACACCAATCAGAAAAGCTACCTATATAAGACTGAAGCTGTAAATGATCCTGATAACAAGTAATTAATTTAAATATTTTACAATCATCAGCATATGATAATAGACTATCCTTCACTATATATCTATCCAAATCATTTATATATATTGCAAATAATAATGGTACCAATACACTACCTTGTGGAACACCTAATTCATTAACATGAGTATGTGAAACATTATTATTACATTTAATAAAAGAAGGTCTATTTTGCAAAATGACATAAACAAATTTAACAAATTCAGTGAGAAACCCATATAAGACATTTTTCTTAAAAGTTTACAATGAATAACTCTATCAAAAGCTCTATTTAAATCAAAATAAATTACATCAAGTTGTACTTGATTATTTAAAGAATGGGCATTGTGATCATGTATAGTTAATAAATTTGTTTCAACAGATCTACATGGTAAAAATCCATGTTGAAAACTTGAAACCAATGAATTAACTTGACCAATAATATCATTATATATAAATTTCTCAAATATTTTTGAAAAAATAGATAAAACTGAGATTGGCCTATAGTTAGAAACTTCTGAATGAGATCCTTTTTTATATGTATTGATATAACCTTAGTAATTTTCAAGTAATAATAATAATAATAATAATAATAATAATAACAATAATAATATTAATAATAATAATAATAATAACAACAATAATAATAATAATAATAATAATAATAATAATATTATTATTATTATTATTATTATTATTATTATTATTATTATTATTATTATCATCATCATCATGAAGTCCAGGAACTGTGAATGTGCTCAGCAGAATTATATAATTTTACAATACGAAACATCTCTAACATAGGTGTGTTAGTGCAGAATTATTGATATTGTTGTTGTTATTATTATTATTATTATTATTATTATTATGATGATGATGATGATGCTTCAAAAGGCACTTTAAAGTAATTTTACATCAAAATACATTATTACATCTGGTTTTGTTACACAGATTAGTGTACAGGGGTACATACATCATAAGAGTTTTGCATATTAGTGTCCTTCAGTGGACCAATTGTCCAGTTTTCCCCTTTATGTGAGCACCATGACTTACAACTGTGTAGATACTGATGTGCTACCAATAATATCAATTAATTCTCAACAAATCAAAAGTCATATCTAAATACAAAAATCATTCCTAGATATAATATATGTTATATGAGAATTTCTTGTTAGTTAATAACATTGTTCATTCTCTTATCTTCCCAGTGTTGGTTATGTGGTTCTTCTTCTCATCAAATGTAATTACATTTATCTTTGTTTCATCAGTGACCATGCTGCTGCATATAAATTGGGGCTTGTGATCGTCTTGTCCCTGTTTTGTATTTATGTCAGTTTATTATTAAATGTTGATGGGTGGCACTTGGTGTTATTGCCTATTAGGAATTACATCTCATACACTGAAATGTGTATTGAATAAATGTAACATCACTGATGTTTGGGGTTGATTTGTTTTGATATTCAGTGATTATTTGGGTAACTGTGGTGTTGGGCCTCCTATAAGTGTTACCCATTATTTTTCTTACCTGGTCTAGTCCTGTACACTGTTAGAGTAGGTGGTTTAGAGTCTCTTCTACTCCTTGGCAGAGTCTGAAGAAAAGATTTATAGTTATGTACATTCTACTATGATGAAGAAAGAAGATAGTTAGCATTGCAGATAGGTTCATTTTAAGTATAAAGTCAAAAAAATTGGGCTCTAATGCCCATTTCTTGTACTGTTTGATTAATTTCTTGTTGTTCATTCCTAGTATTGGAACCAGGTCATTAGTATTAGTATCTTTATGCACCAGATTGTATGTGTCCCAGTATGAGTATTTTTGAATATTGTTCTGGTATTTTCTGTTGTCTTCATCTATATATCCTTTGAGGTTCTATTGGTTAGGTGATTTAAACTAGTTCTGAGCTTGGAATTATCAAGGTAAGATAATTAAGTTTTCATTTTTTTGATACAGATTGTTGATATTATGTGTTTAAGCCAATTTTTAATTGTATTAGTTTAATGTTGATATTGCCACTTCATCCTTGACTAAGGAGTTTATTCATATTTTTGATTTTAGTGAATGCTTAGAAGAAGTTATAATTGGCAATATATTATTTTATTGTAATGAGTTGATTAATTAGTTGTACTTTTGAATGCATAGAAAGATATGTTTTAAGAGCCAATATTTCTTAGCTTCTATTTCGCTATTTTGCATCCATTTGTAATTTCCATATGAAATGGAAATTGCAGAATGAAATTGGTTTTGATTAGTATATGGATGTGCATAGTCTACCTGTAAAAAGTGATCAGGCTGTTGTTTTTGCTGGATTGAATTTCAGATTGTATTGCACTGTATAATCTAGTATCTTTTGTAATTAGAATATTTGTTTTTTTGATAATAGGAAGACTGAGGCACCATCTATATATGCTATGCATACTATTCATTGGGCTGTCCCAGATATTTGAATCCCATTAAACATTTGCTGTATCTTTAAAATGAGGGGATTTATATATAATATGAATAACTGCACTGAGGGCAGATGCTTGCAATATTGTTTGTGTTGGATTGAATGATGGTGAGTTTCTTCCATTGAGTATTATATATCTCATAATTTAGGAGTAGGTTTTCTATGAGGTACAGTTGGGTCCTGGGTATTTCCATGATTTCTGAGCATCTTTAATAGTATGGAGGTATCATTTGAGTCAAACACTCTCATACTTAGACTGCTATGGGTCATATTTCTCCATTCCCTGACTGATTTAGAATTTCTTTAAGACAGAGCTTGTACTGAGGTTGATTTTTCATATTAGCTTTTGAAATTGTGCATTATGTGGGATTCTATTTTTTTTATGACTTTCTCTAAAATTTTAATCATAATGTCCCATTGATACCATACATAAGAGGTTGATTTTTCTTTTGTAGGGTACTATTGCAATTGGATAGACCTCATCTATGTGCTGAATTTGATTATGCCAAATGAATTTCCAAATTACATTGGCATTTTTCTGTGTATTGGCTGTGTTTTAATACAAATAATGGGATTCCAGGGCTACCAGGGTGGTATGCAACTGGTATGTTAGTAGCTTTGTCTGTGATGACTGTGGTTTTTGTTTATGCATTTCTAAATGGTAAGGTGAATTTTTTAGTGTTGGACTTGCTTGAAGTTTCTGTTTGAAATATTCAAAAATAGGCATAATCATATTGTGACCTGCATAAATTCCCTCATCAGTTTGTACTGCTGCTGACACCTTAATGCTTGGCAGGCTTCCAAGTGCCCATCTTATATATACCCCAGTTCAAATGTGATGTTTAGGAAGGCATATTTTGCTTTTTTTTACTTTCAAATAATCTTTAAGTCTATCACTTCATTGTTATATGCAGGCATACTGTTGTGTATGATGTGATGACTTGATCATTATTAATTGCTAGTGGAGCTGATCTGCAAGTACTACCCACTTTGAGAATAGTGGCTGCATCATTAATAGCTGGTTCATGCTGAATGAGAGTATGTTGATATAAACTTGATATTGCTGTATGGAGTGTAAATTCATGTTTTTTATTTTGTTTAGCTTGATATGATTCTGATAAAATGAATTCTGGGGTGACTGTTGGAAGCAAGACTTTTATTATTCTTATTAGTGAGAGTGTGGCTGCCTGGATTTGGTTGAAGTTAATTGTGGTGATATGAGCTGAGTGATCTGAGTGAGTTTTATTGTTATCAGATGGTGAAGTATTGGGGCATAGAAATACAAATCAATGAGTGAAGAATGGCATCCATTGTGGAATGATATTGCACTGCCTAGTAAGACTCTTTGAGCACTTATCAGTGGTATAGATATTCTGTGAAGCCATAATTGTGTAAATTCTGGATATGTTATATTGTAATCACCTATTAAAATAGTTGGGTTTACTGTGGCAAACCAGCATGGAGTTAATAGTTGCAAATATGGTGCTGATCTTGTTGGTTTGTATAGGTATGTATATGAAGATTATATTAATTGTTATAATTCTGTAGTAGAAGGTTACAATGAGTAGGTTTGAATCTATATAAATCATTTTGAAAGCAGTGAAAGTGAAGTCTGTGGCTATTAGAAGACCAGTCCCCATTGAGGGGGTTATGAAGTCCCTAAAGCATGCACAAAATCCTTGTCTATTTAAATATTTGGCTGGGTCAGTCTGGAATCCAGCATAGATTTTGGTTTCAAGAAATCCAAGTGTGTGTGTGTGTAGTAATCTATTGTCTTACCTTGAAAATTTTTGAGATTGAATTCAAATGTCTAACATTAATCACTCCAATTTTACTTTCATTGAGATATGTATTGTAGGTGTGTTTGTTCATATTTTGCTTTTCAGTTGCTAGCTAATCTTGTGCATTTTCATAATCTGGTTCAAATTCTTTATCAGTTGTTTCTATTGTTTGGTACTGCTCTTCATAGTTGCTTGTGCTTGACTCTTCCATTTTTGCTTTTCTGGCTTATCTGTTTTTCTTTGGTGGTCACCCTAACCTTCACTTATGGTCTGTGTTTGCTTGTATAATTTGTTGCATGTTTGGTGTGATTACATGTTTTATCTCAGTGACTGTGTTATTTTTAATTCTTAGTGTTCATAGTAATTTTAGTTTGGTGTCTTCAGACTTCTCATTATTTAAGACTTGTTTTTTTTTCAGCTGGATTTTTACTCTCAGCCACTTCTTTGTCTTGGTTAATAATCTGTTTTTCATGTGTTAGTGCTGACTCCTATATTTTTTTCAGGCATTGTTTCATCTTTATTTGGCTCTTGGTCTCTTTTTTTTCTAACTGATAAGTCTAATTACCCTTAAGCTGGAGTCTCATCCATATTATTTTTACTTTGAGGTTAGCATTTTGTATTTTTTTTTTGATTATATTTTCTTCTTTATCAGATGTTGTTTCTGTTCCCCTTATGCTTTTTGCTTCTTTAGGTTACTCAGTGCTTGGTTGATGTGGCCCTATGTTTGATTGGTTTTTGAACCTTTTTGCTTTTTGATGCTACATTTATCTTAAATTTTACTTTTATGTGATAACTCCTGTAATATTTCATGAAGCTCTAAAGCATTATTTGCAAAAACAACTACATCATCTGAAAAATCTATATCATTTAAATAACCTCCACTTACTTTTATTTCCTTAGCTTCCCATTTTAATTTTTAAAATACTTCTTGCAAAACTGCTGTAAAAAGTTTTAGAGATATGAAATCACCCTCCCATACAATTTTCTCAATGTTAATATTCCTAGTATCATTATATAATATAATTGTTGCTGTTTCATTTTTATAAATATTCTTCAAAATATGACAATATCTTGGGTTTATATCTTGATAATCTAATGTTTTAATCACTGAGACAATGTTATTTGTGGCTTTTTGTAATCTACAAATCCAAAGCATAATGACAATTTATATTTATTGGGCTTTTCTATAACTTTTCTCAATACTTGGATGTGATCCACTGTACTTAAACCAATTTTAAATCCAGCTTGATCTTTTGGTTGGTTTAGTTCCATATTGCTATTTAAGTTAGATAGCTAGATTGGAAGACATATGAATGTCTGGAAAATTCTGATTTTCTAACTAATAGTTAACCATTAGATAAAGTGCTGGGCTTGTACTGGTATTTTTAATCTAATGCTTGAATATCCTAGTATATCACTGAGGAAACCAATAGCAGAAACCAGTCTGGGATTGGGGATATTCTGCAAAGCTTGTTAAGAGCTTATTTGCTACTAAATTTTAATTCTATAAAAAATTCATTTGATCTTGCTGTTATAATTCCTTTAGAAAATAACCATTATTCTATTCATTTTATCTTTGGATATGACTACACATAAAAGCACAATATGGATTCATGATAGACTCCATCAATATGGTTAAAGAAAAGAATCCAACAGAATGGCATCAAAATAGATTAATAAGAATGAATAAAGTCAAGAGATTGTTGATCCTTCATATTGTTATTGGTTTTACTTCTGAGAATTTGTATTATCCTAGTTTCATGCATATATATATGTGTGTGTGATAACAAAACAAGTTATAAATTTAGTAACTTGCTCTTAGCTTACATTTTATGATCACTAGATGGAGCTTTACCAATAGCTGCTAACAAGCTTTTGTTTACATAAATGCTGAGAGAGATAGAATTCAATATCTCTTTCATTGTTTCCAACCTTTAGACAATGGTTTTGTGCTAGTTGGCTCACTTCAGTAAAGGGTAGGAAGACTAGAAACTAGATCTTATATATATCTTATTCTAAGGTTAAAATGCAGTATTTTAACATTTCCACTGAAATAAAGAATAGATTTTCTTAAACACGATTTTAAGTCATTGATTTACATTTTGTTTGCCTAAAAAATAGATGACAAATTCCTTTTAGCCAGCCATTTGATAAGCTTTCTTTATATAATTTTTCATAAAAGCATACAACAGTGTTTTCATAATGAAAGTAGTGTGTATCAGGACTACAACTTTTTTAAAAATAAAATACTTTTATGAAGAGAACAAAATTACTATATTTTTGTTTTTCAAGACATGAGCTCTTTTTTTTTAATTGAATGACCTAAATATTATTAGCATTGTTGTAATTTAATTCTCTTGTACTTACCTTTTCAAATTCATCAAATGAATACTATTATTAATAAATACACTTTAAAACATCAGTCATTCACATTATATGAATATATTCATAAACACAAAATGTAAATTATTTATTTATTGGTGTACTTATCAAAATATGTGTATATAAATATGGAACTTTATCTTGATAAAATATTCATTTTAAAATTTAATAGCTTTCACTTTTAATGAAGTTGAAATTGCATCACTTTAAAGATAAAGGAAATAGATTGTAAATTTTGCCTATTCTAAAATTTGATGGTAATTTTTTTTAAATAAAATATATATAATATCAACTCTGAATTTATTCACAGATAATGTGTACATAAGCTGAAATCAGAAAAACTTTCATTGACAATCTCAATGGGTAATAATCCTAGCATAAAATGAGTTAACATTTATTTAGTATATATATATATATTAGTGTATTTGGTTGGGCCCTATCAGATGGCACAATATATATATATATATATATATATATATATATATATATATATATATATATATATATATATATATATAATATTCATCAATAAGAACTTCCAGACAACATAATTATCATCAATAAGAAGTTGAAAGAATTCCAATAATGAAATACAAAGTTTTCCTAATAATAATAATCAATGTGATGATATTGGGATTCATAATCATAAATACTCCTAACATTATTTTATTTGAGTTAAGTTTCAAACAAAAAGAAGCTCCTGGCACCAAGTTTACTGAGAATTCCCCAGCGTATTCCCTAATGGTTCACATGTTATCTCAGAGTTTTTAATGATTCATAACTAGCATATGTGCACTGCCATTACAATGTTTTAATAGAATTATAAACAAACAATTAGGTTGATAAAATAATAATTTAACAATTTATTTACAAAACAAAAATATACATAAGTTAGTTGCATCTATATACTAGTGATTTCCAAATGCAGATATAAAATGAAATGTGTCACAATTAATATATTTTCAGTTCTTAAGTCTATACTCATGATTCCACAATCAGATATAAAATGAAACATTTCACAACAGTTACAATTTTTCAGTTTCCAGTCTATAAGACTTCAGCTACAGATATAAAATGAAATGTATCACAATAGTTAATATCTTTTTAGTTTTAAATCTATTCTAACAATTCCAACTACAGATATAAATAGAAGATTTCACAATGATTAATATATCTCTAATTTTTAAGCCTTAGGCATTTTTAATACAGTAATATGAACATGTTACTAGTTAAAATATCTAAAGTGCTAAATCAAAGGGATTCATATGTTTTTTTTTCTTTTTTCTCTAATTACAGTCATTTTTATATATTCACTTGAAGAGTATATTTCTTTTTCACACATATGGTGATATATAGCATGCTGGGTATTAATAAGACTTTGAAAATTTAGTGGTATAGCACATTTTCTTTTTTTTTACTGGCATTTTATAGGCTGTATTGATCTAGTTCCACAGACTTCTTTGTTACTGCATACTTAGTTCTTTGACTGATGTGATACTTGCTGCTTAACTTCACATAAATAATTCACTTCTGGAGAAAAACATTACCATAATTTCTGTTATAGGCATTGCAATTTTAATTAGCTATAAAGTACCTTTTGCAGCCCTGCTTATGTCAATACATACAGATTGCAATGTGCTATCAAAATAGCATTCTTCACATTGAAAATCAATGAATGCCTCTAGTGAATTATGAATTATTCCTGTTTATATCTATCTATTACCTTTATTTTTCCTGTCAATATGATTTACTCAATTGAACCATATTGTACACTATTTGTATATATTTTTATTACTTTATCAGTACTCAAACCATAATGTAGGCCATTCTATGGTTTTGGACTTCAATTAAATATTACATTGTCTCTTTTACAATGTATGGCTAGAAAACAAACTTATATACAATACTGCCATATTTTATAATGAAAGAAAATAAAATAGCTGTTTGGTTCTTTCTTTTATCTAATCAGGTTCCAATACTAAAGATATAAAATTATTTGCTGATCTTTCTTTTTTTATTTTTAATTTCATAGACATCATTAATTCATATTGCTTGTTTTTAGATTTAAATTCACGATTTTATTTACTATAGGAATCAATAAGATTTTATTTATAAATCGATTCAGAACAGGTAAAAGCAAAATACTTTAAAAATACCTTAAAATTTATGAACTACATATTTCATGATCAACAGCATTTTGTTTTGCTCTCTTTTACAGTCTGATTTATTATTTTTTTTTACTGACATATTACAGAATAAGCAATCAATAACATTCTGTAAAAATTGCTACATTTAGTAAGATTAAAATGTATATTAATATTTTTTTCTTTTAGAATCATGGACATTTTTTTTTATTTTATGGTGCACACAAATATTTTGTTCAAATCAGTATCAATTAATTCATTTTCATTGCCTTTCCCAGTAATTTAGTAATATTATCAAACACATAAATTAGTATTCTTTTACTTTTATATATAGTTTATTTCAATGGTACATAACAAAGACAGTGTCTACATACATTTGCCCTTTTTATTTTTATGGACCTTTTCACACTAACTATGTAGGTTGTACTCAAGTTGATGTGGTTATATATTTTTCCCTTGAAAAGGAGAAATGAGACAGTGCAAGTTTCATTTCTCATTTGTGTGTTGACTAGCACAATTTATATATATATACACACCTGGGTCTCATTTTACGCAATAGATAGGTTCCTCAGAAAACACGCAAATGAAATCATGCAAAAATAGACATAACTTACATTGAAAAAAGGGGGATGCAGTCTGTGATTTTTTAAAATTCGTGTAAAAGCAAAGCACCAATGTAAAATTATTTTAAAATTCGCACAAAAAAAAAATAAGGAAATAAAATATGACTAATAAAAAATTTCACATTTGAAAAAAAAAAGATACAAGACAAACTTTTTTTAACTATAATATTTAATTTTATTCAAAATAATATATTTTTATGCATAATTTAAAAATACAGTAATTTACATTTTTTTATACACGTTTTAATTATTATCACTATTTGCAGAAAAACACGTTCGTTTGCAAACTGGTAAAAAATCAGATTCTCACAAGAGGAAATACAACTAGCGCCAAGTTCATTCTCATGTTGTGTTAATGGTTTTCTGTTGACAACATAATTAGTAATTAATCTTTGAGATGATGATTTTATTAATTATTTATGAACTTAGACTTATGATAATAAAAAGACATTTATTCACTACTGCTGGGAAAAATTTAATTAAAACCAACAACTAAAAATTAAATTTTTATTTTTGTCTTTAATTTTTTAATTTCAATTCTGTTTAAAAATCAAATTTTGTTTTACATCACATTAATTTCAAGTCGCTGTAAGTAATTTTTAAATTGTTTTAATTACAATTAAAAATCAGATTTTAATTTTTAATTGTCAAATTTAATTGTGCCCACTGCTATTACTCACCTTTTAAAAATAAACTTGCGGACATTAAATGATTAATAATTGATTATGTTCTTTTTAAAAAGCAAAAACAGAATGTGATTTAAAATGCAAAATTAACATGCACAATGTTTGAACAAATTTACATTATAATCTTGTAAAATTTAATGTGTGTATACATAAAATGTAGAAATCATGATTTTAATTTCATTATTGCATTAAATCTTACTATTATAAAGCACTGAAAATATTGAAATTACTAAGATGAAAGTCAAATTCCAATAAAGTGCTATTACTTTCAATATAACGTAAGTGTGTGAAATTTATTATTTAAAGTAATAGCACATTATCAGAGTTCAACTTCCGGTGAAACATGAATCGTGTAACTTCAAAATCATGTTAAATAAGTCTGTGTAAAAAAAGACTTAGGTGTGTATATATATATATATGTTTTGATTATGTTGTTTTACATGTCTACAATGATCTGAAAGTTATTTGTCATTAAATACCATAGAGATTGCATAGAATTTCTTTTCTGGCATGCACAAAAATTTTATGATATGATATAATGATTGTATAGATGCTAGAAGGATCATCACAAATTGATTTCTATTAAGCTATCCACATCACGACATCTTAAAATAATGCCTTGCTTCTCTTTAAGTCTTAAAAACTAATACAGTAAACAAAGACTCCAACTGCAGCTTGATTCCTCTGAACCTTACATGTGAGTAAACCATATGCAAATTAAGCATCAATCTTACCAACTCCTGAACTGTACCCTTCTTCTTCCAAATCTTATAAGTGAGTGAATTCACTATTTAACAAAGGGGAAAATATGTTGTGGCCACATGAGATAATATCAATTTCTGAATATTACATAATACCATAGTATCTCACATACATTATCAATTCTCAGCAAACCTTCAGAAGCAAACCTACTTACACTATAATAGTACTTTATTTAGTTCTTTGTCAAAAATATTTGATTCATTCTGGATTATATGTTGCATATATTTTTTTACATTTAATTTTTTTTCTCTGTTAAAGTTACTAGCAAGTTCAAATTTCTTCTTTTTTAATTATTTTAATGTCTGTTTTGGGTTTGTCATATCTTTTTATAATATTACATATACTTTTTTTTCTTAGAAACATTTTTGTTTTAACAAGTTTATGATTGATAGGAAATGAGCCATCATTATTTTTTTTTATTTTAACATCAAGTTTTATCTCTCATTTTTGGGAATCCCTTATATTGACGTTTGGAAAAGTCAAAATCTCCTCTTCCTAATATTTCATGAGGTTCTCACCTAAACATTTCTACTATTATTAGGTCAATACTTCTTTTATCAATATATATATATATATATATATATATATATATATATATATATATATATATATATATATATATATCTGGTCTAACTTATGGGATATGTTATACCTAATCATTTTTATTGGTGGACCATTTAACAGTGAACTGGTGGCCAATGCTTTTAGTTGTATCATCTAACATTGAGTATATGTCACTCTGATATCTATTCTATATATCTCTGATAATACTTCACCATCTACTTTTTATATTACTTATTGTACTTTTCAGACTGTCATTTTAGTTCCTTCTTGTAAGAAAGAATTTTGTATTTGATTTGCTTTTTTCTGCTCTTTCAATTCCAATTTTGCCAGTCTGACAGCTATAATTTGCACAGTTTCTTGTATTTTGTTCTAACAGGATTCTATAGATTTTTGAACCATGTCTTCCACATCCACATATAGCCTTGTTTTAAGAATTCCATATTTGTTCATTTATTTGACTTATTATTTTTACCTTCATGGTGCTTATAGTATCCTGTACACTTTTGAACTTTCCTTTTATTTTTTGATTCATTTTTTTTATTTTTTAGATGCACCTATTTAAAGTCTGAATGCATTCTTTCAAATTTTCTATCTCTGCTATCCTGTTTTTCTTCATAAATTTGCTGAATCTCTTCAACTTTTTGTTGCAGTACTTCTTTAGACATTGACTACATTCTTTTTTGGTTTTTTTAGTTGTGCTAATTCAATTTTTTTTATCTCTGGTGTCCTGTTTCTGTTTCATCTCTTTAAATTCTGAATGCATTATTCCTTAAAATATTTTGATAAATGCATACAGCATTTTATTTGCATATGTGCTTGGTTGCTCTTTCTCCTTTCATTTGAATACTCAGAATTTTTTCTTGTACAATTGGCTTTATAACCATTGGTTGTGCAATTTCTAATGTTGGTGAATCCATATTTAGTATTTTCTTCAATCTTTTTTGTCTTTTAACACATTATCTTAAGTATATATGTGGATGTTTTATAATCCTTCTGTTGAATATCCTTTTATATCTAAAAAAAAATAAAATAAAAAACCTTTAATTTTTACTACCCACCAGTTACAAGGTTTTGTAAACATGTAACCTTCTTCCTATTCTATTTTGGATCATCGGAAATTTAGAAGGCGATATCTTTATCAATGTAAATAACGTTTTTATGACAATCTTTGTATGTGAGCATATATTTAAATAATACATGTATTATTACAATTAAATTATTGACTATATTTTTTATGCATAACTACAGGCCATAATCCAATTTTAATGTATAAGTGATTTTTTTGATAGGAAATTAAAAACTATAAAAACTTCCTTTTGTTGACAAATAGATAAATTAAGTTGTTTTTTTTTATGTACATTTTATTTTATTGTCTGAAGCAAACTGATAAAAATAATTAATTTTGAGTTTTTTTAATTTATAAAGTTCAAAAAATATCATGCTGAGGTTGTAATCAATAGTCAATCAAAACAATATAAATGTATTTACCAAACAAAGCAATCACATAAGTTAACTGTTTATTTTCAGTATTTACGTTAGTCACTCAATTTACACTACTATGATGTGAGTGATAAAATAAATAAAGAATGACATAATGAAAAAAAAGGAACTCAATATAAAATTATTTTGTTAATTAATATATAATATTAGCGACGCCAAAGTATATGTATGTAAACATTTTATTTGTGAACAATTATTAAAGTAAATGTATTATCAAAAAAAGAAGTCTATAAAAGAATTGGTAAATAAAGTAGATTGTAAAAATATTTCATTAACTTTTATAAATTGATAATATACTGATGAAAGTATAAAAGAGTTTATATAATACAAAATAGCTATACAGAAAAAGAATCAGAATTAAAAACAATTCTTTTTTTATGTTGCAATTCAAGTATACAATAGTCAAATATGTTTAAAAATACATATATACAAGCAACAAAGATTACAAATTATAAAATTATCACAGAAAATCCTTTTTCAGCAAATTATGTTGTTTGCCCTTTTCAATATGTCTCCACAATTTAAAGCACATACAGCGACATCTATGTCAATACATGAGAGAAGACAGATAAACAAATGGATATCTGGCACGATCTATTGTGTGATTTTTTTCTCAATTCTACTACAAAATTACTCTGTTATATATATTAAATGGATATATATACACATATATTAATTAATTAACTATCCATTCTTTATCCATTAACCACTTATTATTTAACTTAATGGATGTTTTGTATATATTCATGTAGTTGTTTTTATTATACATGATATAGTTTGTTTCATAAATTTTACGTCTATTAACATTTTTAATATAATCAAGAACACTTATATTATCAATACAATTTATTTTATGTCCGTACTGCAAATAATGAACATATAACACAGATCTATCATCTTTCCTAGCAATAGCATCATTGTGTTCTTTAGACGTCAAAGCAATTGGGAGAAAGAACTACCCATATATACACACATATATTTCTAAGAGTAAATAGATGAAAACTGCGTTGTATGTGTAACACGAGACTATATATATATGCAGGAAAGAATAATGTTAACAAATTTAAAACATTATAAATTTCTTTATTTAAAATATTTATTCTAAAGAAAATTATAAGAACACAATGATGCTATTGCTAGGAAAGATGATAGATCTGCATTATATGTTCATTATTTGCAATACGGACATAAAATAAATTGTATTGGATAATATAAATGTTCTTGATTACATTAAAAATGTTAATAGATGTAAAATATATGAAACAAACTATGTCATGTATAATAAAAACAACTGTATAAATATATACAAAACATCCATTAAGTTAAATAATAAGTGGTTAATGGATAAAGAATGGATAGTTAATTAATTAATATATGTGGATATATATCCATTCAATATATGTAACAGAGTAATTTTGTAGTAGAATTGAGAAAAAAATCACATAATAGATCATGTCAGATATCCATTTGTTTATCTGGCTTCTCTCATGTATTGATATAGATGTCACTGTATGTGCTTTAAATTGTGGAGACATATTGAAAAGGGCAAAAAACATAATTTGCCGGAAAAGGCTTTTCTATGATAATTTTATAATTCGTAATCTTTGTTGCTTGTATATCAGTATTTTTAAACGTATTTGACTATACTATTAAATACAATATATATATATTGAAAAAATGAGAAAAGAGATAAAAATTGAACAAAAGGGCAAATCAAGAAATCAGAGAAGTTCAATTTATTGATATTTTTGTTCTATAAAAATAAGATAAATAAAATTTAAAATTATTTTCAGCTTGTCATAAGACTTAACAACTGTTTTCCAATTAACCATCACAGTGCTAATCTGCTGACCATCTGATGCTGGTCACTAAATTAAAACGTTTTGTTGTTTTTTTAACTTGAAGATTAGTACAAGAATACAAAATGCAAACCCTCACCAATTAGCATTTAAATGCTTTGTGAATAATCTCTTTTTCTTAATTTCTTTTATGAAATATTGTTAATGACAGTGTCATGTTAAGGGTGAATTACTTAGAGTTTGTTTTGCTTTGTTATTTTATCTTTCTTATGGAGGAGTGACAGGAGACATGGAAAACATGCTACATAAATACATATTCACAAGTATTTATGATCGCCTTTAAGAATATCATATGATAATCTTAGAAATAACTAAATATATATAACCATTTGTTTTAATTCTTGAATGGGATATATATATTTTAAAATTTTGCTCTTATTATTAGAAAATTGTATGTATTTTACTTATAATGGTAAGTTTATAACAATAAGTATGATTGGATAATAGGTTATATTATTTATCTTTAAATTGTTTACTTTTCAAAAATTATTTGGAAGAGAAATGTATTAATTATAATTGTGTGAATTTAAAGTTATTTGTTAGAAATGTTGATTATTATTAGTTTTTAGTTGCAATGATAAACTGGAAGAGTTGTTAAATAAATTTAATTATTTTTATTCTTCCATAAAATATACTGTAGAAGTTAGGAAGGGAAGATTGATTTTGTTAAATTAAAGTTTTAGGAGTCATTGGTGATGAAAGATTTGTTGTATACTCTGTTAAACTTGTTAAGTGTATTTTATTTAATAAAAAATTGTGATTTGGTTCATAGGTAGAGCTCTTACTGGCAAGTTATCTCCTCTCAGCTCTCACAGAATGGCGCTAAAAATTGTTTTTGAAGCAGTGAGAGGTGCCTTTTATATTTATGTGGCCCTTTAAATGCCTTATTTTGCTGCTAATGTGCTCTTTCATTCACTAAATCTCAGTTTTAGTGCATTTTAACAGAATTTCCCTATGTCTATCTTGTGCTCATCAGCAAATAACTACTCACCACCCCCCTGTTTGGTGGGGGGTTCAACTGTTTCATGGACCATAAAGGGATTTATTCCCTCTTAGTCTCTTACATATTTCTCCTACTCCATTTCTCTGTCACTCAGAACTCATTTATAAAATTTTTTATGTGTTGTTCCCGTTATTTAAGCCATTTCTAACTAACTTTCTGTTCAGACATCCCTCTTCTGAGGTAACTAACCACCTAAAATTCCACTCAATTTTGTTTTACTCAACTAAAATCATTATTAACAAGTTTTCCAGAGTTTTTTTTTTTTTTTGCTTTTAATCTATATATTTTATTTTTCCATTTCAAAATTGTTTTCTTTTTATAGCTTTTCATTTTTTCAAATTGTTTAAAGATGGCCACTTCCCCTAGTGGCATAAATTGCAGAGACCTATACCACATGAACTAAAACCTTCAAAATTACCCAAATATTATCCAAATCAAATTTTACACAAAACTTAACTAAAAACATGATCACTAAAAAACTTATTTCAAAGCCTCCATCTCCTTGTCCTCTGAATTATCCTCCCTTTCAAACTGTGGTTTGTTCTATCAAAGATAAAAAAGCAAGACAAAAAGAACAACATGGCCAATCATAATGCCACTCCAAGTACAATGAGAAAAACTAAAATTCCTCATCTACAAAAGAAAAAAATCAGCTTGTTGTAAATAAGCATAACTCAGAAATATCCACATCCATCCCTGAAACCTCTAAGGACTTGATATATAACAATTTCTCCAAAGTTAATGTCATGCATGGATCCTTCTATCAATCCACCAGGGCAACCAAGCCAATAAATATTGCTCCTTACCAAAGATTCTTCTTTGCATGGACTATACACCCTTTCCATATCCACTTTCCATTTCATATGCATTCCCTTCCCATTCACTATATTGTACTTGAATTTCATTTTACCATGTAATCATCTCTTTGTAAACCTTTTTTAATAGTTGTGTATTTTGTCTTTTTGATGAAAAAAATTATGGTTGTTAATAATTGTAATAAAGTGAACAATAAAGAAAAATATGATTTTATTTCTTTACCTTGATAAATTTTCTTCATATAGAATTGTAAGTAGAAATATTAATTTCATTGGAAATAAAAAAAATGCTTGAGAGATGAGATTACTTTGAATATATTTTTAAATAATACAAGAAAATTCATTGATATAAATATTATTGTGAACTTTTGTGTTTGTAAAAAGTTGTAAATAGGTAAGTGTAGTTAGGGTTAAAATAAAAATCACAGTTCTAGCTTATATATCTATGAAAGAGATACAAACCATAGATACGGCTGAAGTTGTCTTCTTTGAAAAAAAATGAAAGAAGAATTAAAAAATCTTTATTAGAAAAAAAAATGTATGATTCTAAAGCAATTAATGTGTTTAAAAGTTATTTTAATATTTAGGATGTGTGAGACGTAAATGAGAATTATAGGAAGTATATTTAATATTTATAAATCAAATCAAAAACAAGCACAGGATTTTCATTTCAATAAAAATTTTATTAACAATAAATAGTGATTACATACTAATAAAGGATAAATAAATGAATAAATTGTACAATAATATGATTATATAATGTTCTATATGTCATCTGGCTAGATTATGTTATGAGAGCACAATGTTATACTCTTATGTGGTTAGGTATAGTGAAGAGATTCAAAGAACTTGTTTAATGGTATTAGCATTCTTAATATAAACATGAATATTTTCTTTTATAAATGACTATTCTATAATGCTGGGTAGGTGGGAATTGATAATCAGGAAAAGGAAAGAGCAATTAAAGACCAGGTGTCAGCAAAGACTTTACTGGAGGCAAGGAGCTGGTCACGTTTCTTGATTTTTTTGAGCGTTTGATAGAACAATGGTATGATTTGTGGTGGGGGTAATTCCATGAGACTTTTGCATCTCACTATCCATATGGAATAAAGGACAAAGGTAGAAAGCCTTATTATTGAAAAAAACCCATTATGAATGGCATTTTCGAGTGAGAAAATCATATCAGGTCTTATGTTGGAATTGATTATAATTATATCTTTTAGAGTTTTAAGTCTTGGGCACCGGTGTATAATATGGTCTATGGTTTCATCTTCACGAGCACACAGACCACATATAGGGTCAATGCTGGTAAAACCTCTTCGGTGATAAAGAAACCAATTCGTGGGTAGCGCATTAAGATTTATTTTAATGATGAAGTCAAGGAATTTGGGTTCCAGACTCCATCTTTTGAAGTGTGTAATGAGTCTTTGGTTGGTTATTTTTAGGCTGGTTTTAATGGGTTGTTGATTATAGTTGATTATATTGTATGCTTACCATAAGGTGATTTTTTGGTTAAGGTTAAAGGATGTTATCGGGTTATAAAGTTGTAGTTGTTGTATTAGGGATGCTATCCATGAACTGGAAGAGGGTGGAGGACGATCTATCGGTGTAACTTTTTTAATAATGTTAGAGTATCCACAGGAGAGGATCAGATTATGTAGAGTGTTGTGGGTTTTCTGTAAAATGATTGCTTGTATTGAGTGGAATGACAGTCCATTGAACCTGCGTGGTCGTTGGATACCTCGCAAGCTAATAGCAACTGTCCTTCCTCTCCAGAGAAGTTTGGTGCATAATCGGTTAATTTTATTTTGCAACTGTTTAGACATTTTAACGAATGGAAGATAATATGAGATTTTTGGCATTATGATCATGTTGAGGAGGCCAACCTTTCCATTATAATGAAAGGTATACTCTAGAGAGTAAAGTTGGTATAAGATGGAGTGAATAGCTATGAGAAGTTTGAAAATCTGAGCTCAAGTTCTTCTAATTACCATTAAGTTTAGTATAGTGAATACAGATGTATTTAAATAGAATATCAGCCTGCATTCTCCCCATCCATCTTCTGTATATTTAAATGGTTATTTTAAGGTCCTATATGTGAGCGATCAGAGTGTCATCAAGTCAACATGAGTAAGATGATAATATTGAGATAAAATGAGCCTTGAGTATTTTTTTTTGATTTTCAATGATATAGATGGTTGAAGAGTTGGATGGTGCAGAAGATTAAAGCTTGTCCATTAAAGTTTGAACATTTACTATTTTAATATACACTGAGCACTGATTGTATATATATATTGTAACAGGCACATATGTACGTTACATTGTTTTTTTATTAGTAAACATGAAAAGAATAAAAGTTCGCAAATAAAAACTTCTTTTTTAAGAATTAAAAATTGAAAATTAAAAAAATCTATCTTAAACTCATATATATATATTATATATATATATATATATTTATATATATATATATATATAAAATCACACAGATGAAAAAAATTATTAAAATAAAACTTTATTAAAAATAGAAAAAATATTTTAAAAGAAAAACTTAAAAAGATTTAGAGATAAAAATATATCTTTAATTTTGGAAAACACATTAAGGAATCAGAAAATGGAAATGATTGTTTTAATTAGTTAAATGTAAACTAACCTTGGGCATTTAAATGTATAAGCAACAGTCAGATAGGAGAGAAAAACAATGGAATCGGACCTCAGCGAAAGGACCATCACATCGATGATGTAATGTTGAGTTAATCCACAAAATTAATATAAAAGAAAAGTGAGTGGAATAATAGATTATTACGATGTGACTATAGGTGTTAGTGCGGAGTTGAAGGAGAAGGGATTGAAAGACGCACTTTCAATTCCTTCAGTTATTCAAAAAAAATGAAACATCGTTTTCCAATATTGCAGGCCACAGGACATCAAGGCCCAGAAGAATACCATCAACCATAAAGGACTAGCGATTAACTGTGCATCGATCTCCTTATGACTTCATGGGATTAATACCTTCCATTACAAGAAATCAGAGAAAAGGGACATTTTTCAAAACAGTAAGAAATATATAATTTATGAACATTTCTAAACAAAAGAAACTCTAAATACTAAACTTTTGAATATTTATAAATATAAGAATTTCCTATCTGACTAAAGTAGTTAAAATGTTATTTGATGTATTTCTTTTGTAAAATCATTTCCATTTATATATTTTTTGTTCTTTAAGTTTTATTATGATTTCTGTTTTCCGATAAATTAAAATATATCAATGATAAACTTAAGTCAGGCATGAATGGCTGTATAGATTTGTAAAGTTATATTAGGAGAGGGTAATCTTAGGTTATTCATGTTGTTGAATTGGGTCAATGGATTGGATATATTGATGTAGTTAGTAGATGTAATGCAAGATTCGCTATGGGCAGAATCACTTGTATACGCCGCACACTTCCTCTTGCCTAGGGAAATGCGATTGTAAGTCGGCAAAATGACCGCAGTCCATTTCTATTGAGTTTTTTTTATTGTTCTTCTTGTTAGATAGATGTAATATTCCTATCTGATGAGAGACAATGTCTTATCTTAACCGACTTTGTGTTGCCATATTCGTATTACATTGAATACATCGATATATCAGATGGATTGACGCCAGTTTGACTGCGAACTTTTAGCCTAAGGTTAAATGGGGATAGAATGTTTTATCTTCAAATGCAAATCTATGTAGTCTATTCATACTTGACACTAAATAAAAATGCATTAAAATTAAGTTGTTTATAGACACTTGCATGGATTCGTTATCGGTTAATTATGTTTTGGGTTTTCATATTGGATCAAAATATATAGACGTTCGATAAATAATGATACTTTACGGTGAGTATCTAAAATGTATTTATTCAGATGTCTTTTA
This sequence comes from Epiperipatus broadwayi, assembly GCA_028023455.1. Lineage (NCBI taxonomy): Eukaryota > Metazoa > Onychophora > Udeonychophora > Euonychophora > Peripatidae > Epiperipatus > Epiperipatus broadwayi. The sequence goes on along the minus strand of JAQFVV010006921.1, from coordinate 131,940 downwards.
AGTTATTGGTGTCAATGCAAGCATCTTATGGTGAATGCTATTGGGTTACTTATAAATTTCCCTCTGCAATTGACGGTATCAATGACTTTGTATTTTGATCGTTTATGTTTATTTTGAAATGTTTTTAACCGTGAAATCTATGTAACCGATCTATACTCAAACATTTTAAAACAAACTTTTATAAATCCATCTGTGTGAACTTATAAGAAATTAAAATGTAAACTTATAATATTATAAAAATTAAAATGTAAATTTAAATTCTAAAATCAAGTTAAAATCCAAAGCAAAAGTTATTCTAAAATAATGCTAAATTGTATATATGTGCGTAAATAAATGTTTGTGTGTTAATTACTGGCAGTGGCTTATTTTATTTTTTTTTATATATTCTTAGATAAGAATTTATTATAAATATAAATCTCAGCTACTCCCTGAGATAGTGACAATGGGCTAACGACCAGAATCAAAAATATATTAAAAAAAAATTTTTTTTTTGAATTACGTATCTGCCTACTTTATAAATTTTTCTAGGTTCAAATGCCTAGATGGCGCCCTGTAGTGCAGATTACATTAAGCTCGCTTTCTCCAGATCATTATAATATATATATATGGGAGGTAGTAATCCGGACCAACTAATGAGTGCTGGTTTAGCATGAAATATGTATATTGGAGGTCACTTATCTTTTTCACATGTATGTGGTTGAGTATATTGGTTGTATAAGATAGGCAATTACTTGGGAGGAGCATGAAAGTCTGAGTTCAAGTCTCAATTACATTTAGTAAAGATAATATAGATGTATTTTAATATTATATATATTGAATCAATATTTATATATGCTTCAGATCTGTAATTTAAAAATGAAAAGTTTATTTTAAAAGTAAATATTTTCAACAATTTTAATAAATAAAAATTATATTAACAATTTATATGCACAGATAAATGTATCATCATCAACAACCATTATCATCCACTGCAATATAAAGAACTTTTCAAGTTCAATCCATTTTTTTATCCCTGCCCACATTCTTATTTCATTTATCCATCTTACATGTTATATCTTTCTAGGTCTTTTACAATTTCTTGGAATCTGGCTTAAAATTTGAAATGCCATATATTACCATATGTTCTAGCAATATGTCCATCACAATTTCAGTCTTTTAATTATTTCAATGATTTCAGTAACTCCTGTTTGATCTCTTACCCATATATTGCATTTTCGATCTATTCTTGTTACTTCTAATATGTATTTCTCCATAATTCTTTCAAGGGTCTGGAGTCTCTGCATTGATCTATTAAGTGTCCAAGTCTTGGATCTATAAGGAAAAATAGGTAAAACACATTTATTAAAATCCTTCCTTTTCAAACACGTAACACTAGGACATATGCATGTTTTCCTGATGGTTTGTGATGATGATGTTCTAGTTGTATTTTTATATTGGACTATTTTCATCATCTAATGTGAGTATTGAATGCCTTTAGAAAAAATGTTTGATGTGCTATTATTAGCAATTGAATGAATTTGGAATATTTAAATAAAGTTAATTTTTTCTAAAAACATTCAATATGCATACTAGATGATGGAAATAGTCCAATATAAAAATATAACTAAGAAATATGTCTATGTTATTTCAATGAAAGGCACACCAACCAAATTTTATTCCATGATTAAATTCATCCATTATGTTTTCATCAGTAGCAATAATCTGACCAAGGTATTTGTAGTTGTTTACTTCTTCTAACTCCTCATTATCAATCTTTATTTCCATTTTTTTGGTAAAATGCATTGAACATTATTTTAGATGTTTTAACATTTACTTTTAATTCTACATTATTACTTTTATCTGACAACTCTTGTAATAATTTGTGAGCTTTGAAACATTATTTGCAAAAACAACTACATCATTCACAAAATCTAAGTGACATAAATAAACTCCATTTACTTGCACTCCTTTAGCTTCCTATTTTAATCCACAAAATACTTCTTGCAGCACTGCTGTAAAAATTTTTGGAAATATAGAGTCACCCTGTCTTACATGCTTCTCAATGTTAATCTTTTCTGTATGATTATATAATCTAATTGTTGCAGTTGTACTTTTGTGAATATTCTTCAAAATATAATAATATTCTGGGTCTATACTTTGAGAATCTAATGCTTTAATCACAAAAACAATGCTTATAGAATCATAGGTTTTATCATAATCTACAAATCCAAAGCATAATGGCAATTCATATTCATTGGTCCATCTATAATTTTCTTAATATCAAATGTGATCCACTGTACTAAATCTACTTTTAAATCCAGCTTGTTCTTTTGGTTTGTTGAAATCCAATGTTCTCTGTAGATGAATTGTAATTGTCCTAGTAAAAAGTTTTATATAAAACTGATAAAAAACTGATATGCCTATAATTTCTAATATTTTTTCACAGTTTTTAAATATTAACATCAATACTGCACTCTTTCAATCATCTGGTATATCTTTATTATTTAGACATTTGGTGTATAACTTTGCCAGTTTTTTTCTATTTCCTTACTTGCTTTTTTTAATATATTGATTATAATTCCATCATTATCTGGAGCTTTTTTCATAAATTTCATTATATGTCTCACTACTTCATGTAAAATCCTAGGCAATTTAGAAGATATAATGGATGTAGGAGGTTCTTGTACTTTATTTCTATATAATTCTTAATAAAACTCTTTTAGCCATTCTTTGATGCCATCTCTCTTTTTAGTAATAGCTGCAATCTTTTTTTCTCATTGTAGAAATAAGTTTCCTATCAACACAAAATATTTTACATTCTTGAGACTTTTATTCTCTTCTACAGCTTTTCATGCTATTTCACAATTTTACTTTCTTATATTATTATCAACTCTCTTTCACACCATTTTATAAAATTTGAGATATTCAATTCTTCTTAATGCATTATTTTTATATATCTTTATATTCCTTTTTCTCTTTATAAATACTCTATTCTCAGTAGAAATTTTATTCATCAATTGCTACTTTTTTTCTACTAGTTACCTTTGTTGCAGTTCTTAAAAGTGTATCAGTTATTTTCCTAATAATTTCATTCAAATCGGAATCATGTTCAAAATCTCTTATTACTTGAAAACAATTTGCAAGTTCTAATTTAAATTCATTAGAATGTATTTGAAGATTATGAATATCAACTGTAAATATTGTTTTTCTTAATAATTTTTGTCTCTAGTTTTGCATTAACATACATCTTAGTAATCAATGATAAATTCCTGTGTTGATATTATTAAGGATGATACAAACTTGAAATATGTATTTTCTGTTAGTCAAAAGATAATTTAATCCTGCTGTACCTTCATTTGAATGTTTCCATGTTCATTTCCATTTAACATTTTTCTCAAAAAAAAATCATAATATAAGGTTTTTCTTTTTCTGCAAACTCCTGAAGTATGTGTCCTCTCTCATTTCTATTATCATAACCAAAATAACCTACAACACTTTTATCTTTTATTTGTTTATAAATTCTAGCATTAAATTCTCCTGTAACCATTTTAAAATGTTGTTTAGTCTGATCAAAAGCCTTTTGTACATCCATATAAAAATTGTCTACTACTTCATCACTGAGAACTTATTAGAGCATAAACTTGAATTATCTGCATTTGGTATCTGCTATTAAGTTTAATAACTAATCTTGCCACTCTCTCTGATACACAATATTGTTCTTCTATTTTTTTATTTATAATGAATTCTACTCCACTTAGAGTTCCAATATTTGCAACTTTGTATTAGAGTGCAAGTCGACTTTTTTAATTAATTGTTTCTTCACCTTTTCTTCTAACTTCACAAAGTCCAATTTAATATGAGACAGTTTTTATCTCAATTCTTTCAATTTTACTTCACTTGAAAGTGAGTACTTTCCACCTTTGGCTAACAACTGCTACCTTGACTGATGACTTTACAGCCTCCTGGAAATAAGGGTCATGATTTACTTTTGTCTGTCACAATTTAATATATTTATTAGAAAAAAATTATATTAGCATGCACATTTATTCAGCCTTGTCAGGCAACTGAGAACAATGGCCATAGTTTTTCTTGATCTTAAACTCAGAAATGAAAAGTTAATAAACTCCCCACACTGGTTAATGTATGTTGGTGAGCAGTCTGTGCATGTTTAAAGTACTATATGAATAATCACATAGTAATACCAGCTCCAATGAGGAGATAATCTGGAGTGGACATTAAGAATTTTCCCTGCTTAGTTCCTTTAAAGCCTTCAAGAGGAATCAAATGGTTGATTTTAGTTGATTAATTATAAATTTATTTTAAAAGTAATTTAAAGCAAAACATTTCTTTTATTAACATTTGTAAAGGTATTTTATAAATATAAAGTGGAAATGTCATTATCTTTGAAAATGTAATTAAAATTCTTATAAACAAATCAATTAATTATGGAGATAAGTATTTGATTAAATAAGAAGTTAAGTATTTGATGTAATTTGATCTGGTAATCCCTTTCAATGAGAAATAAGCCACAAACCAAAACCAAGTTGAAGAGTTATCTACCACCAATAGATCAATGAATTGCAACAACAGCCAATGGATCCAATTTTTTGATAAGATAACTCCAGGAACTATGAATAGCGATTTTAAATCATTGTGATCAACTTATTTTCAATTGATTATTACTGATTGACTTTGATTGCTGAAGTATTATTTCTGAAAAATACTTTGATTGATTTTATTATGTTGGGCTTTCTTGTTGTGCTTTCAGTATACTAACAACTTATTTTCAATTGATTATTACTGATTGACTTTGATTTTATTATGTTGGGCTTTCTTGTTGTGCTTTCAGTATACTAACTGTATGTAGTGTTGGAAAATACAATGAATAAGTAAAGAGCTGCAAACCAGAAGAGTGCAGTCCAAAGATCCATAGGGAAGTATGGAAAGAAGACATCATCTAATGTAAAAACAGTGTTGTGTTCATTATTTGCTGAAACTTCAAAGGTCTGCTGCTTTGGGGAAAAACAACCATCAATCAACAATTAAACTATCATCTGATGCTGCATGAAAAAGTAAGAACAGTATGATTAAAACCTACTGCTATAATAGCTATGGTTAAATAAATAAATTCTGTTAAAAATATATCCATACCTAGAATCTGAACTCGAACTCCTAATGATGAAAGGAATGGGTATGAGCTGTAAAATATTCTCTTATAGTACTAAAAATTAAGTACTTATTGCCATTAAACAATAAGTATTTTATAAATTATTGTTTTATTTACAATCGTTAATAAATTATTGTTATTATTGATTTTTTAAATCTGTTCGTAAACTAGTATGACAGGGATTGTTATTTTGCTTTATTGAATCATGCCACAATTCAGGTGGCATAAATTTAAAAAAAGATTTTTATTTATAAAAAGCTATTAGCTTATTTATTGTCACCATTTCTGGTCATGCTTTTAAAGACTTAGTATTTTCAAATCAGTTATTTCTCCTATCTTCAAATATAAAACAGATTGCGTAGACAGAATAAATTAGGATTGTTTTTTATTAACTTTTAATAGTTAACAGCTTTGACAAAACTACCCTCCAATTTTGGGGAATGAATTTGGGTGTATTGATGTAAGTGAACTACTGTTTTACTTATATATGAGATTCATAAATATTTATTCATAAATGATTATTATACCATTGTGATTGCTGGTCACATGCTCTCATTATCTTACTTAAAGCAGTTGTATGCAGTGGATAGACATTACTACCATATATAATTGGCATTGTTTTTGTACATCTTGAATGATACCATTTGTGACTGCTGGTCACTCTTATGCTTAGTACCTTTACAATAGCATGTGATAGATGAATATTCTTATTATATAGTGTATTCCTAGCTCACATGTGCTTGTATATTCATAAATAATATAACATAGATGTTATTTACCTGCATTTTATATTTGCACATGTTGTGTTTAGTTAATTACCTGTAATACAATGTGAAAGTATTTATAGTAGTCCAGTTCTTTAAATAGTTAATTATTATAGGATGTCCTTAAATTGTAGGTTTATTCAATCTTAAAACTGTAGTAATATATAGTTGTAATTGTTGGTCTATTCAGCAAGATTTTTCTCTGTTCAAAAACATTCAAGAACATATTACATTGTATATGATCTGTGCATAAACTTAATTATTGAAGCCATAAATAACTAATCATATTAATTTGTTTATAAGTTGACAGGGCAGTCAATTTATGGTATTGTATGTGATGTAAATTTGTATACATGTAAATAAATTGTAATATCTCATTATTGTTAATATTTTTCATTATTTTGCAATTAGAATATGGTAGCGAGTCTCATGTATTAAGCTGATCTTAGCAGATTATAAAAGAAAAATGTTGCTTATTCTATTATGTTGAAATGAACTGGACATTCTGTCAGTTCTTTTAATATTAAGGATAATTGAAAATTATGGGAAGTATAGTTAATATATTTGTTGCACTTGATAAATCTGTTTTAGCAGGAAATCCCCTAATTCGTGGTATAGAGTTTATATTTATTTTGTCTAGTCATGTTTAATTTTAAATTTAGTGTAGTTTTAATTATGTCTGTCTGTCTATCTATCTATCTGATATATATATATATATATGGGTGTGTGTGCGTGCGTGTGTGTGTACTATTTAAATGTAGGTATATGTAGTATTCCTGGAGTTTTTAGTATATAATTATAGAGGAGTTTGAAAGTCTGGATTTAAATTTCTATAATTGTATATTTAAAATAAAATTACCCCAAATTCACAACTCAACCATATTAGCAAAAAACTAAGCTCTAATACACAACCAATGCTTTTACTGCTACAAGTAGCCATTGGTTGTGTTTTAGAGTTTATTTTTTAGCTAGTCTAGTTGAGTTGTGAATTAGGGGTAATTTTGAGTATTTATCGACTACTTTAGCTTTAAGCTTTTAATGTTTATATATATGAATTAACTTTAAAATTTAAAAACATTAAACAAAATATTTTTTTCTATCTTGCCTAATAATCTGTATGTATATCATCATCATTTTCAATATAATTAATCTAACTCAAGATGAAAATCTAAATATTGTCCAGTTTTTACTACCCTTCACTAAAACAAATTTCCTTTTTACCATCTATCTTATATGTCTTGAGATTTAATATGAGAGTACAACATTTTATGTTAAATTGTTTATAAAAATATGTATAAACTAGCTCCATTTTAGTCTCAATCCTTTCAATTTATCTAATGGTACTTTTTTTGTTCTCTTACCAACCTATTTTATTTTCAGTCCTTTCTTTTTACTTTAGCAGTCTTTTCTACATACTTTATCATAGGGTTTAATAAATACATTTATTAAAAATCTTTCTTTGTGGATACACACTCAGTAGGAATGTTTTTTTTTAATATTAAATTATTTTTGAAGTCAAAAGTACACCATCCAAGAACAATTTTATAATTAATTTCATCTTTTATATTTTAATAAGCATTACAGACAAGTTTTTGGTACTCCTATGGGCTCACCTATCTCAGGAGTAATAGCTGATTTATTCATGGAATATATAGAAACTCATGCTTTAGAATCATCATCTTTAAAACCTCTCATTTAGCTCAGATACATAGATGACACTTTTGTCATATGGCAACATGGAAAAAATAAATTAGATGATTTTTTCTTACATTTAAATAATATGCATCCTCATATTAAATTTACAATGGAGACAGAGTCTGATGGAAAACTCCCTTTTCTTGATGTTCTAGTCACCAGAACACCAAATAGTTTATCTTTTTCTATTTACAGAAAGGATACACACAGAGACAGATATTTGCATTTCCATTCTCATCATCACCCAACTCAGATAGTTTCTGTAGCCAAAACTCTTTTAAATAGACCAATTAACCTTTCAGATGAGACACATCTGAAAGAAGAAATAAATCATATTAATAGTGTTTTATTAGCAAATAGTTATAAATACAAATTTATAAAAAAAGTCTTATTTCAAGTTCAAAATAGACAAAATAGGAAACAAAAAGATGATAAATCAGCTATTAGGATTTGTGTTCCATATGTAAAAGGAACTACAGACAGTATCGGACGTATATTAAAATGCTATAATATAGATACAGCATTTTCTGCTCATCAAAAAGATCAGCAATATAATAACCAAGCCTAAGGATTTAATCCCTCTTGAATCTCATGGTGCCTATAAAATCCCATGTAAAAATTTTAAAGCTTCTTACATAGGTGTGAGTAATCATCGCATCAGTGTTAGGAGAGATGAGCATGCTAATGCAGTTAAACAACACTCATCATCATCAGCACTCTCACTCCATACTATAGATTCAGGTCATAAAATTGATTTTTCTAGTACCAGGATCATATCCAGATGTGATAATCTCTACCAATGCAAAATTAGAGAAGCCATTGAGATACTTAAAAGGCCAGATTGTATCAATAAGTGAGATGATACATGCAAACTTCCTCCTATTTGGAAAGATTTTTTTAAAAAACATTCCTAAATTTAACAATTTTTGCTATTGGTGGAATTTTAACATTTTATTCAAATCAGTGATTGTAGCGCCTCTACAACCATCTTTCTACCTTTTATAACTCTGTGGATGGCTTGTGTGACCAAGTCGAAATGTCAGTATATTAATATTAAAAGTTTTTAACATGGATGAACCCGCAAAATATGTATTTTATATATTTAACCCATGCAAATCTTCATTTTAACATATATATATCATATTTCTCCTTCATAGGGAAAAGGAGAGAATAAATGAAATACCAACCTAACAAATTTTAGATAATATATATGTGTAATTAACACAAAGTTCATATCTCAATTTATATGTACTTATAATTATTTTAGAAATTTGATAGGTTTTTGACAGCTAACAATTAATAGTGACCTGCAATTTTGAAATAGATAAAGAATTAAGCCACTGGACTAAAAGTATACAATGCAGCATGAACACCAATATAGCTATCTCAATTTATACACTGTAAGCTACCACAATCCTTGATGTAAAGTAAAAATGCAAAAATCTGTACAAATGCATGTTTTTTGTCTTGTGGACTGGTAAATACAAAATTATGACTTGCATCATTTCTTAGAGACTTAGAAACTGGAATCATGGCAGGACTTCATTTTATTTACTGTGCCATGATAAACAATAAGAAATTAGAAAGTGGGTTGGAAAAATACCTGATATAGAACATTTTTTGACATTCATAAAAACATTGTAATCTCAAGCCAATGACAAAACCCTCCATCCATCATCTAAATTCAAAGTACAACTAAACAAACACCAACAATCAAACACCCAATCCACTCACCAAAATCATAGATTTTCTATTCAAATTTACATATGAACTCCTTAAATATACATTAATCACTATTTTATAAATTATAATCATCAATACTCTTGTCACATATTTTAAAGTAATACTTTAAAATTAATCCTACATAAAATGCATAGTTTTTCTTAGATTAGGTTGAGTGGCAATTTTATTGCAATGGACCAATACTTGATTATCATTGGCCCCACATTGGGCATCAGAACCTATGATGACAGCACTCATCATCATCAACCCCCAAGTCAAAGCCTCAAATTTAAATATACAAAATATATAATAAATTGCTATGAGAAATGAGCATGAATGATCAACACTGAACCAATTATAAGTTCACCAGCATTACACAAAAATGATAACTCATCATCAAAAATGATCAACAATAAAACTCAACAGTCAATCATGTGACTGAATTTGAAATGGTTCTGCTATAGACCAAGCTAATTATTTAGCTCTTGCCAGCTTGGGGATGGATGATTATATAAATAATAATTTAGATGCACAAATTAAGTGTTAATTCATAATATAAGAATTAAATAAAATAATGTTGAGAAAGTAAAGATATCTGTACTATCATCAGCACTCTAGCCGTTTAGTACTATTAAAGTACTGTCCAATTATAAACATAATTTCTAAATAAATAATTAAAAAGAAATGAAGTGCGTGGATTTTAAAAGATAACCTTTTTTATCATCTAGAATTAGTGCAGTAATGAAATTATCATCAACTGGATGTCCATAAACACTAAATATAATCACCTTTTATATAACAGACCATTATGCCGAAATCCAGCTCAGAAAGCAAAACTTCTATAACTGTTACAGTGATCAAGAGATATAATATAAACTTATATTTAAAACTATTTTTGGATTAAGTAAGTTTACTAAAATAATTAAACAATGAAATATAAATTTATTAATAAGAAACAATAAAATGAAATAAAGATCTGCTGAGTAAGCTATAAACATAAATTTAGCATTTTATTTTGATTAAAATACTAAAAGAAATAAGCTACCACATTGTGATTTACCTATATATCAATAGGTTTACATAAAACATATCTACACATGTACCTGTATAAAAAATTGCATATCATATTTCTGATAAACTAGTAATAAAATTCAATAATTCATTATAATAATTCATAAAGTATGGGTGATTTTAACATATATATATCTACATGACATTCATCTACATAAACACATATGCATTGTATGAACTAAAATTACATATCATAATTATAATATACTACTAATAAAATGCAATGCATATTTTAATACATAAGTGCACATCTGTGTGTCTATACAAAATATTGATAATCTGAATTAAAGCTATTAATTAGCCTCTTATTTTTTTAGGATATATAAAAGTTTTTTTGAAAAAAAAACTATTATCATTTGGAAAGTATCATTTAAAATTCAGATCCTAGTAGCCTCATTTTAAAAATTAAAACAAAATACTCAGAGTTTCTGCTTGTTTTGCAATTTAGAAAAATTTTTGGAGTTTACTTTTTTTTTTAATTTGAATATAAAGTCATTTATAAATCAATCCTTTCTTTTTAGACTTATAATTCAAGAACAAATTACTTACTTCTACTTCTGTCAAGCATTGGTGGTTAAGTAGTCAGCACAGCTGCCTTACAAGCAGTTGTCCTGGGTTCACAGATTCACTTTATGGCCTAAGTTTTGACACATGAAAAAAGAGGGGAAAAGAAGAAAAAAAAATTTAACTTTTTTATGTTTAAATTAGAGATTTAAATTACCATTTTAATAAATTATATAATTTAATATTGTTCTCAATGATGTTTGGAAGAGAAAGTCACATCTAACTACAGTCAGATCTAGGATCTTCAGGTAGGATGCTGGAGATGATGCGATGAGGTACATAACCTGACTGCATCCACTTCCAATAGACCAGTTCAATATTAATTTATTAAATCTAAATATAATTTGGGTCAATTATACCACACTTCACCTCCCAGTCAGTTTTATAATGTCTCAATATTCAAACTAAGGGAGAATTCACTTTTGATTCTATTAACAGGAATGTACGTATGCACACTGATAATCACACTACATCTATAAAAGTCACAATTAGTGAAATCTTTCTACCTAAGTTTTCTCCAATGTTGTTATAAAAGAATGATGTGTGTATTCATATATATATATATATATATATATATATATATATATATATATATATATATATATATATATAAGGTATTACCTTTATTCATGAATGCAAGAATGGATTTAATAAACTAAAGAGACTGTATCATGTTTAACAGATTCTATAACATTTATTTGGCATTAAAAATGATAAGATTAAAATTTAAATAAATCCAAAATGTCTATATGGCATTTACAAATATAAATGATAACAGAACTTTGTCCTGTCATAGTATGTGAAATTAATGTGTGATAAGTAAAAATCTTACTTTCAGTCCTAGATAATGATAGTGAGTGAAAGTCAAATTACTAAGGAAGGAGAATAGACCTAAATTTTATTAAAAAAATATTCAGCTAAACTTAACTTTCCCTACTTCTGCTTCTTGTGCTCTCCTACAATAAATTCTCCCAGAATGTTGAATTGGAGGTTCTACATTCCCAAGCATAATAAGAATGAAATAATAATTAAAAAAATAATACATACATAGATATTTAAACAAATAAAAAATCATAACATGTAACAAAACATGTTTTCTTTGAATCAATTAGATTAAATCTTGTGAATTGATAAAGTCTTTCATAAATTATAGTTCATGCACTTTGAACAGTTTTTCTCCAAGTAAATGTAGATCACTTGTCACTGCTCCTGAATGGTATGTTTTGAACAAATTCTGTATTGGCTGTTAATTTCTTCTCTGATCCATGCATAAACATTCCACACTGGTTGAAAAATAGTCTATTAGGCATTTTAAAATAGACAATATGGACATTAAAATATCATGATTAGAAGGTTAATGATCTCACCAATGACAGTCAACCATTTATCCAGATCACATTGTGTGTTCATACAATAAAAATAAGTTTTAAATTAATTGCAGTTCATAGTTGAGAAAAAAAACTTTATATGCAATAAAATAAAATCAGTCTATCATTTTTATGCTGTCTATACTTTTCCTGGATTCACATTTGATCAGAAGTTTTGTTTTAATTTTTTTAGAAATTTATTTTATTGCATGAACTAACTTGGATACTCTATGTTAAAAGTCATTTTAGTTTCTTCTGGTCTCATGATAAAATTATATTTAGAAATTTGATATATTCAAACAAAGGTGTTTTTCTTGTATGGTGTTTGAAACCTCTTGTTTAAAGGATGTTGACTTCCTATAGCAAACATACAATTTTAAAGAATGGGTTAGAATTACATTTTTATACTCAATGTGGTTTCTACTGCTTAGAACATGAAGTTCTTTATTTCCTCTTTTATCTCCATGTGTCTATTGTTGTCTATATAGTATCATGATAATCGATTCAAAGAAGTTATGTAACATGGTATTATTTCATCCTTACACTGGGTTACATAGCAAAATACATGACATTAGATCATTACCATAATTAACTTATTATAATCTATGTCATTGTTTTATTCATATTTGTGACATACAAAACATTAAACACAAATGAAGTGTTGGTTAAATATATATTTGTAGTGTTTATTTTCACTTATTTTAACAAAAGGGCATTTCTATTCCAGTTTATATTCATACATATATATGCACACACACATATATATATATATTAAAATCACGTATAGGTTATTTTATAATAAAACATATTTTTATACTAAAAAGAAATAATGAAACTTATTTTTTGGAAAGGAATTCTAAAAGTTTTGTAATCAATTAAAAAAAAAAAAATGGGAAAACAAAACAAGATCATAGCAAGTTTTTTTTTATAAAAGTTTGTCTTTTGTTTTATTTCTAATTCTTAGAAATTTTTAAAAATAAAAGAGGAAAGAAAGTACTGTATAAGTGAGTTATAGGTCAAATAAAATTATCTTGAAAGAGAAGAAAGTACTGTACAGAATTTTTTTGCAATTAGCTCAATTACTGAAACTTTGATAGTTGAAGTATTTTATACTATCTATTATGCTGATCAGTTGGAATGTTTTTTTTTAAGATTATAATTAACATTGAAAAAAACCATAAATTACAGGATTGTCTTTTGTTTAAAATTAATTGAATTTTTGCCAAAGTTAGTGACTAGTCTGTTGGCTTGGACTCTTTGACAATTTAAAAACTGCAAAGTAAAATAAAATAAAAAGTGGAGAGAATATTTTGAGTGGATAAAGGCTTCAGAACTTTCCCCTTTGGGGAATATCTTTTTCCATTACCACCTGGAATTACCATCGGAAATTTTTATCTTGCATAGGATGTGTAGAACTAGCTGAGAAAAGTGGAACCACCTGGAAATCTAGGACAAACCATGACAAGCATAAGGATAAAATACTTATCACACAGGACCATCACTGATCAATCAGGGTAGCTATAAACTGTTACTAAGTGAACTTTGATTTCATATTTGTGTAATAGAAATACATATATATTATTAAGTGTTTTAAATGTTTCAACAGTAGAGTGTGGGGTTATTGCTGGGAATTTTATTATATTATGTTAAATTAGTATTCTTCAAATATGTTTTATATATATGCATGTTAGTATAATTCATATGTGAATTAGATTAGATTTTTTCTAATAGTGTTAACTGCTCGATCTTAAAAGACAAATGGAGGGAAGGATTAGAATAAATTGTTTAACATTAGAAAGAGAGGGTATGAGTGTTGCCATGTGGTACACTCTTATTAATAAGTCAGCCTTGTTTTTATATCTACCTGTTCAGGGTTTTCTGTCATTTGTAGATTAACTGACTGTGTATGTTCCTTCAAAAAAGAAATATTAGTTAAATAATTTGGACCATATTGAAAAAAATTGTTAATGTTTGCATTTAAAATTAAGTTTGTATTTGTTCTTTATAAAAAAGATTCGAGTCAGTTTAGAATACTATAGGAAAATATTTTTTTTAATTGACAATGAATATAATAAAATCTATTAAATGTCATATTTGAGTGTCCCTGTTTAATCTGATCTAGTAATTTAATTCATTATTCATTTGGCTAACATAAATATGCATAAGATTACCTTTTAAGAATATATCTGGTGATTGCCACTCATAAATAAATAAGAGACCATGACTGTGGAAACATTTACAATCTGGTTCCAAGTGAGGAATGCTTTGTGCTTCCCTCAAATAACTACCATATTTGTGTAATCTTTGAAAATTTATGGACCAAGTGAAAATGCCATGGCACTACATATATATATATATATATATATAAGCTATATGTGACTTTATTATTTTCTATCTAATAAAACATTGATATATATATATATCTTTACCCATGTTTCATAAATAATAAATTAAAGCATGTATTTTATGTGTTAGTAAAACTTATTAATCCAGTCAGACATAAATCCTGACTAAACATAACATAATATCACAAGTAGTTGTCTGTTGGTGTGGGTACAATTATAAGTTATTTTTACAATATATACAATGCAGTACCTTTATTTGTGGTTTTTTTGCATGTAGATAAAACAGTATCTGTATAAATAATTCTTCAGTAAGCTGATGGACTTTCTTGGTAAACTGGTCCCTTTTAGAACAGTAGACTGGCTTATTGTCATCATTAGGAAAGGTAACAATTCAGGTAATTGTTGATATTCATTAATTTTCATTTAGTCTAAAATTTTATAGACATCAGACATACCATCTAGTATATAATATTGTCTAAGGAGAACACAGAAAAACAGTTCCTTTGCTTCCATAAAAATCCAAACTATATCATTGTGAACTGAAAGTGGCTGACTTGCATTGTCTTGCCTTCAATTTTATTTTCATATTAACTTTGTATAACTCTGAAATTCTCTCTAATCTTTGTTTCAACCTTTTTGTAGTCAGGGTGGAATTTTAAAAAAACACATTAATTAAAAGTAAGTTTTTTATCTTGATTAATAAAAGTTAATGACTCTTCAATTCATTTTAATTCTTTCAAAAACAACTTTGTATGATTTTTATCAAAATATGTTATAGAAGCTATAATTAAAACTTTTTAATCAAAATAAATATTGGAATTTTATAATTGCTAATATATCTATTATAACATAAAAACATGCTTATGTATTTTCAAAATCAGAATTAATAAAGTATTAATTAGACCCTTTTAAATGTTTATTATATTTTTTAATTTAACATTATTTAATCATTAACTGTTATTCCACTGTAATATTGAAAATATCTACAATTTTTTTGTGTGTTTGTTTCTTTTTTTTCAACTTTACTCATATACATGCACATACATTGCTGTGTTTTTGTATGCCATGAAACACATAACCATATCAATATATATATATATATATATATATATATATATATATATATATTGATTTGTATATATATATATATATATACAAATCAATATATATATATATCAAAATACAGTACAATTTATATAAATTATATTCTTTTAGAAGTACTTTCGACTATACACTTTGTAGTCTTTATCAATTATATAATGTTGAATAATCAAAACGAGACAACCCTCTCATTTTGATTATTCAATGTTATATAGTTGATAAAGACTACAAAGTGTATAGTCGAAAGTACTTCTAAAAGAATATAATTTATATAAATTGTACTGTTTTTTGATATATATATATATATTGATTTGTATATTACATATATTGTGAAACGAATACAAATACCAAACTTTATATATATATATATATATATATATATATATATATATATATATATATATATATATATATATATATATATATAATAAAGTTAAAATATAATCTAATTCTGCTATAACTTCATTTGGATGCTTTCTGTCCATTTTTATTTGGCATTGTTCACAATGAAGTATTCTGATCCCTCTCTCACTTTTATCAAATTGCATTGACATTTCCTGTGGCAATTTTAAAATTTGTCTGGTATAAAGCATTTTGTTGAAATACACCTGGGTCTCATTTTATGTGGTAGATAGGTTCCACAAAAAACCCGCATTAAAAAAATTGCACAAAAATAGATTTAACTTACCTTGAAATATGGGGGATAGGTACTGTAATTTTCAGAATTGGCATAAAAGCAAAACAAATTATTTTAAAATTCGGAATAAAAAATAAGAAAATAAAGTATGACAAATAAAAAATATCAAATATTTGAAAAAAATTGATACAAGTCAAACTTTTTTTTATTAACTATAGTATTTAATTTTACATTTTGTCATATGTATTTTAATCATTATCGCTATTTGATGATATGCGTTTCATGTGTAAACTGGTAAAAATTCAGATTCTCACAAGTGGAAGTACAATTAGTGCCACTTTCAGTCTTGGGCTATGTTGATGGTTTTCTGTTGACAACTGATTTTTATTACGGAAATAAATTTTAAATGTTCACATTTTGTTTCTATATTAAAAAAATAAGATTGCAATCAAAATAAAAAGATTATACATTATCATTAGAAATATTATTTTCAGTTTATAAAATCAATAAAATCTTTGTTATTTATTTTAAAAATCTACAATTATTTATTTCTGTTATCCTTAACAAAATATGTTTTAAAAGTTTAAAATTTTTGAACATTTATTGCAATATTTTTATATGTAAGTATAAATCTATTATTATTATTTACTCATTAGTATAAGTAGGTTATTTATTCTAAATATATCTTCATGCCATATTCATGTTAGCTGCTAATATAAAGTTATATTTTTGAAAAAAAAAGTATTTCAAGTCAAAATAAGTTAATAATTTAAACTTCTTGATATCTAATAAATATAATGAAATATGAAAAATATTAAGAAGAAACATAAATCACATAACTTCCAAATCACATTAATATAATCCACATAAACGTGACCCAGGTGTATACACAAATTCTTTATCTTGTCATCACAATGTGAATGGGCATTAATCTGAATTATCTGCATTTTGTATCTTTCATTAAATTTTGCAAATAATTACCATTTATTTTTACTTCATAAAGCCTGATTTGTTCCATGTAATAAAATACATGCAATTTTCCTTCATATAAAGAGACCTACTACTATAGTTAGTTCCATAAGATCACCATTGATTAGAAATATGCAATCAGTAGTTTTTAGCATTCTCTGCCTTTAGTTTAAATGCTGACTTGGCTGATAATTTACAGTTTTTTGAAAATTAAGATCATAATTTAGTCTTTTTAGCATTATTGCAATTCTCTCCACAAGAATACTCTACGGATATTTCTGTTAAAATCATATGGAAAATAAGAACACAAATCATATTATTTCTTGATGTTAAACATAAAAAAGCATTATTCTCACCACATTGATAAATAAAGAAACTATGCTGTGTTGGATTATTGTAAGAATAATTGCACAGTAATAACAGCTGAAATAATAAAAATAGATGATATGGACTTTATGAATATGACCCTGTTTTTTTAAGATCTTAAGAAAAAACAGTGTTTCTCTTTTAGTTAGCAACAATCTCCTTTCTGTGACATATATATATATATATATATATATATATATATATATATATATATATATATATATATATATATATATATATATATATATATATATATAAAAAAAATTATATAATTGAAATAATATTTTTAACGGTTTACAAACAATTACAAACAATCTTTAAATTCGCAGAAGTACTTTCGGTTACTTTCTAACCTGCCTCAACTGCCATAAAATTCAAAAACTAAAAGCGGAAGCAAACGTCATCCCTTCAAATTCCACGAATCTCGTATTTTAATGTTAGAAGCTTGTCGATTTATTAAATGCATTTTATTCCTGTTTATAAAAATTGCCTCTTTAATTTTTCTTTTACTATGGTTTCTCTCTTCGTGAAGAATTTCTTCACGAAGAGAGAAACCATAGTAAAAGAAAAATTAAAGAGGCAATTTTTATAAACAGGAATAAAATGCATTTAATAAATCGACAAGCTTCTAACATTAAAATACGAGATTCGTGGAATTTGAAGGGATGACGTTTGCTTCCGCTTTTAGTTTTTGAATTTTATGGCAGTTGAGGCAGGTTAGAAAGTAACCGAAAGTACTTCTGCGGATTTAAAGATTGTTTGTAATTGTTTGTAAACCGTTAAAAATATTATTTTAATTATAATTACAATATTGTTTTTAATTAACGGATATTTTATTTATTTTATATATATATATAGTATTAGATAACTTATTTAATGGAAAATAAAATAAAATAATAAATAGCATAAAACATTAGTATCCTGTAGTTTTTAAATTCCTATTGCAGTAATGTCTATCATCCTAACTTTTACAATTTTATAATAAATTTATTTTCATCATTAAAAACTTTTATTATTATTCTTTTAATAAAATCAATACATTAAGGAAATAATTTATATTCAAAAAGCAAATTAATGATCATTGCTTAATATTAGAAACAACATTATCTCCACAAATACTTATTATGTATCTAATTAACTTTTTAAAAAGATTCTGGCTCTTTAATTATTTTTGAATAATAATTTAATTATAATAAATGTGCGTTTCTTTTATTTTCTGTTTATTGTAAAATGAAACACTCGAAGAATTCAATAAACTCGCAAGGTCAAGATTTCACTGTAAAGATTGATTTTTTTTTTTTCTATTTCTGCTAATATTGGAAATTGAAGTAAATGTCCATCAGAAATTATGAGTTATCAATAGAATCAATAAAAGTTGACTTCAAGGATATTTAAATTGTATTACGTGTTTTTCTTATAATGACATACAAGTATTCATTGAAAAGTAACAGAATCGAAAAAATAAAAATTAACATAGTCATTATTTAATAGTACATTTAAAATATAATAATAGAACTACTCAATATTAAAATAAACTTAATTTCATCAAAATGACATTTTTTTTCTCTGAACTCCTCTTTGATATATATATACATAAAGTAAATTGCGCGTTTGAAACTCAAATTTGAAGATAGTATTGATTTTGGTATTTCAGTATTGTAAATCAAAAAGCTTTGCCTATGTAAACTTTTTATAAAGGTAACTAGGTATTAAAAATTGACATGAAAAACTGTATAAAATTAGGCTAATTTAATTTAATACGAACAATTCATAAATCAAATATTCACTATCTAACAAAAGATATGTTTTTCATAATTAACAAAAATACAGAGGTATCTAAAATAATCTATAACTGTGCTAGTTGTCATTGCATAACATAAATAATTTAAAACTAATATTCGTTTAATAAAGAAAAATAATTGCTTTCTGTATATATATTAATATTTTTAATAATTAAAATATTACAGAAATAATGTAATTACTATTTTTTATATTTATAAAAATAAATTTAATAAAACTTTCGCTTTTTTTTATGTGTGTGTATGTGTCATAATGGTCAAAGATTTATTGTAAATATACACTGTTTTCTTTTAAATGTGTTAGTATCTTTTTTGATAATGATGATATAAGCAGAATAATGCTAAATAAATAATATACTTACTTTGTCTTTAAGGGCTGAACTCATGATCATCATCAAACTCAGGGCACCCATCTGATAAATACCATCACGTACATAATCCAGAATATACCTTGATATTTATTTATATATTTTTGCTCTCTCTTTATTAATCCTTCATAAAATTTAATGATCAATTGACCAATACATCATCTTCTATTTATAATACCTAACCACAAGATCACATGAAGTATGTCTGGATAAAATAGATCAAGGATTTGATATTAAGTCCTGATAATATTCATACTAAATTATTGCTACCTTTAACTATTTAAGTAGACAACAATAATTTATTTACAGATTTATAATAACATAATTATTTGTTAAATCCATTATTTATATTCTAAAGTAATTATACATTCTTTAGCAAACATTTACATATCTATTGTGTCTTGACTGGTCATGTAATTTATTAATAAAGTTACATATGTGTGTGTATGTGTGCAAATTGATTAATACAGGCCATATTGAGTCACTATAGGTATAATTATATGCAGAAAAAAAATTAGAATAACTGCAAATAACAATATGCTAATTTGCATTATATTAAAGTTTAACAATATGCAAATTGACAAAGTTAATAAAATACCTGACAAACTTCTAATGAAAGAGAATGTAAAATAGAGTAGAATGGGGAAAGAAAAAGCATAAAGTGAAAGCAGACTAGAGAAACTCAAAGTGCATTGTGAAAAGTTGTTGATACAGAATTGTATTAGCAGTAGAAAGAGCTCCAGTTAAATATGATTAGACACAAGGAAACAGGGAGCAACAAAGTGCTTATTTAAAATTGCTAGTGAGTGACCATCTGAAATTATGTGAGTTAAGAAAAACATATAGTTATTGAAATAAAGACTTTAATAATTTATGGAGTTACAGACAAGCTCTAAGTAGCTATCTATTTATTTATGTATCTATCTACAGAGATATGAACTATTCCATGATCAATATTATTTAACGTTTTCAACTAGCAAATTGTCAATAGAAATACTAATTCTAATTATTTATATATTATTCAGAGGAAATAAACTTGGTAAGTTTTTTATTAAAACTTGTGTCTATGTGTTGATTTCATTATAACTGTACAAAATCCAGTCAACAGGATTAAACTTATGAATTATTAAGTGCCATAGTCAACAGGATAATGAAACATTATATTCAATAGAAGTTATCATCAACTCTTAATTTATTTTCTAATATAAATTAAATGCCTATTCATATATATTTACCTTTTATATAATTCAATGTAAGTAAGTAATGTTATTTCTTTAATAGCCTCATCTAAAGTACCTTTTAATTTGTGTTTCAAAAGCACGTGTGGAACTAAACCAAATGCTGTATGTGTAAATCAATAAAAGCAATATATTAACTAGTACATTTTCTTGTATTTCTTGGTTTCAAAAATCAGATTTTGAGCATATTTAAACTGCATTAAGTCCCCAGTAAACATTCAACTAAAAATTGAAGCAATCTATTCAATGAAATGTATTAAAATACTTTTACTATTGTGAATTACAAAGATGTATTATGATAATTATTAGCCTTTTTACTTCTTTATTTTTTTAAATTGGAACAATAGAAACATTCTCAAATTTCAATGGAATAACATCATAGACTCATTTATTTTTAAATTATTCAGATAGTTTGAGATTATTTAAATACATCATCAATATACTACTCATCATAATTTACATTTTTTTGCTGTTATCAAATTACAACAAGCATCTCTCATCAAATATAAATAAGTTGGTAAGATGAATATATATTTGAAGCAGCTACATAAAGGCTTGTTTCATTAATCAAAAAATTATCAAAATATTACCTTCATTTATTTCAAATATCATCAACATTATATGGTGATAGGACTATGAAATAATCTTTTCAAGTTTACATGTCATTTTCAATACTTGAAAAAGATTTATAATGACAGACAAGATGAAAAAATAATCTCATATTCATTTTACTATTGTACCAAAAAAATATTGCTACATATATCTTTAATCAATATCAGGGATATCAAGATTTTTAATTAATCTAAAAACCAATTTATATTCTTATATCCTGCTGAATAAAATTATACACCTTAGTAAGACAAATACTCAACAAATTATAAAATTCAGATGACCTCAAAAAATGGTCAAAGGTTCAGATTAATAGGTATTAAACAGATTACTAATAAGCAACTGTTAATTATGAATTTGATGTTTGTAATGCAAGTAATTGGTATTTTGACATTCAGCAACATAGAGAAAAATCTCTTCATAAATAAAGTTGATGAGAAAAGTAAAGTAACATCACTATTATGTTTTGCAGGAAAGGGAGTAATAGATATTACTAATTGGCTCTATGAATCTGATTTTCCTGAGGTTTATTCTTTCAATCAAATAAAATATCACTTGATGAATTAATTTATTCCATTTCTCTCTAAGCACATCACCAGACTTTATTTTAGGAATTGCTATCAATACAGAAATTAAAAAATTAATGATTACAACCTAGATTTTCATGAGTTTGCAAAAAAATATTGTATATGGCTCATTTCTAGATGAGGATCCCCTTGAGAAATTTGTGTGGAATAAAAAGCAATAATTTATGGCAAAAGTCATTAGCTGATAGTGAAATAAAATATATCAGACCTATAAAACATGTTGAGCAATCAAGAGAATTCACAAAGATAAAATTCAGAGACAATTTACAAACAGATATTTGTAAGACATATAAACCTGAAAAATGGTGTTTAGAAATTTAAAAAATAATGATAGAAGTAATAAAACTCAATTTATCTGTTTTTGTTGTGGAAAAGATGTCTATAAAACCAGTGACTGTTTTTACAAAAAATAACATTGCAAATTTTGTAACAAAAGGGCACTTAATGGTAAAAGTGTATTTAATAGAAAAGAAAGTCAATTAGTTAATATAAAATATGTTAATGATCGAATGTGATAAAATTATGATTCAGTTAAAAGTATGCAGTAAGCTAAAATCTATGGAAGTCAATAGTAAAGTAGCATATCTTTGATTTTAGCATGTGAATGGAGTTCTTTCATTATTAATTGTAAAAGGCCACTGACAATTGAAAAATCCAAGTTAAAAGCATTAGATGGAAATAGAAATTTACTTTAAATCAAAAGAGTAATTAAAACTTCTGTTAGTAGAATAAATGGTCAAATTTTTCATTTGCCTCTATATATAGTTTATGCTCCTAAAAAAATCTGTCATAATTGGTTTAAAAAATTGGGCATTGAAATTGGGCCAGGTAAAATGATTGAAAGTGAAAAGAAAATAAAGTGAATTTTTTTTTTAAAATTGTTTAACAGGCAACTATGAAAAAACATCCCTATATCATTAGAGTTATCTCCAGAGGCAGTACCTATAAATTGCAAACCAAGCAAAGTCATGTTTACTAAGAAAAAAAATGGAAATCAATTATAAAGATGTTCTAGCTGCTTGGACAAAGAAAGATGGTGGCTATTAGTGGATTATGCAACAAACCTGAGAGATTGGTGTAATATATGTATAAAATTTCTCCCTAAAGCATTATGTAATGCCTGTGATAATTTATATGTTTGTAAATACTATATTCTAATGGACAATCATGCACTAATCCCAGCTAAGAGTAGAGATTTAGTTTTGCAATTATTGCATGAAAGTCACCTGGGTATATTCAGAATAAAAGCTTGCACATAGCTCTATATGGTCACCAAACATTAATTGTGATATCAAGAATATTATTTAAAAACTACATTATTTGTCAAACATAGATTAGACAGGTAGCTAAAATTTTCAAGTGTAGCTAAAACATTAAGGTCATGGCAACGCATCCATGTTGATCACCTGGTTTCAATTAAGAGACATTTATTTTTTATTGTTGTCAATACATAATCAGAGTGGGAAGAATGCAAGTTAAACTTAATTAAGAGTAAGAGTTCCAATGAGTCAATTGAAAAATTATATGATTTTTTTTTTTTGCATCATGACTTTTCTAAAACGTTAATTTCTGAAAATGTAACTTGATTTATATTGGACTAGTTTAAATGTGTATGAAAGAATGGGAGACAAAACACATACTCAAAACCTACTGCCCCTCTCAGTCTAATGGGTTGGCAGAAAAAGCTATTCAAAATTTAAAAGCCTCAATAAATAAATTGAAAAAAATGAAAATACAGGAAGCAGTTTGTACTGCACTCCTATATCAGCACTTGATTCCAGCTGCTAAATTAAGAAAATCACCATCAGAATTACATTTTCGTGTGCAAAATGCATTCTAAATTATCAAACACAAAACACATTTGAAATTTCATGCCAAGTGAATATGTGTAAGCAAAAAATATCTTAAATAAGTTTAGGATGAAAGCAATAGTAAAACCAGCATCTATTAAAGAAAGTTGTAATGGTTTGGACAAACAAATGAAAACTATTACAGAAACACCTACATCAATTGTAAAAAGATGAAAGTGAAGGTTTAATACTATTAAGATTTAAATAAAGTGATAATAACCCAGAAAATTACTCTGAGAAACACAAACAAGAACTCAAGCTGATCTGGCCCAACAAGCAAAAGCAAGAATGTGCAGTAGAAGATACTTATACAAAAGAAGCTGTCATAGATGTTAATCCACTTCCTGATCAAGTTAAAGAAAAATTGAAAAAAAACGAGTTACTTTCATGATTTCATCACTATTTCAGAAAAAATGTAAATCTCTGAAGTTGGTGAAAATGTGTTATGTTTATATTTGTATGTTAAAATACATGTACATATGAAGCTAGAAAATTAATTCTAAATAATTGTAACATTTAACATTTAAAGTTAAAAATAAGTATAATAAATTTTAATAAAAAGCACAATTAAAACTTATCAAATCAGAAGATAAAAGAATTGCAATTTTATTTAAAGGTTAATTATAGCCCAAGAAACAAATTAAATTCTTTAAAAAGAAATAAGAATGGAATTCCATCAAAAACTAATTAATAAATAACAATTAAAAAATTAAAGAGTTTACTTATGTTGGAAGCACCTAAAGGAATAACCTTTTGTTTGATAAATTTTCTTATTGGTCAGATTGACTAAAAATTTGAATGATTTGATTTGTTAAATACAGATCTAGCCAGTTTTCTTTCTAAAATATATTAATGCACAATAATCAAAATTGTTTTAATTTAGCTTCTAAAAATTGAATTATTTTACATTCAAATTGGTTAAATGTATTGAAAAATTTAAGATGATGTTAATAATTGAAGAAAAACTTATGAAAAATAGCCTGCACTAAAGCAAAGAAATTATATTTCAACCAATTATTCCATAAAAATGTCAATGATTTCTTGTGTCTTAGAAATTACAATAACTGATTATTCACTTCTGTTATCTTTTCTTATTTTAAAATTAAATATTTTAGATAAAAATCTAAATCTAGATACACTATTAGTCAATATAGTATAAAAATTAATAAAAAAAACCATAAATATTTATGAAAAATACTTAAATTTTAGCTATGACTGAATGTCATTGATATGCAAATAGTGGTCAACCTTATTCACTTGTCTTGAAAATTCTGTCCTGCACTATTCATTTTTCCTTGATTATTTTTCTTGTAAAATTTAAAAAATTTCAAATCAAACTTTATACTTAGATAAATTAAAATAAAAATTTAATTGTGAATGTAAAAAATTATGAGAAATATATTTATTTACATTCAAAATCTATTACAAAAACATAAAACATTTTAGTTTGATTTCTAACTTTGATGGTTAGTAATGCCTGGAGAATGATAGCCAAAGTTGACAGTCAGTGCATTGTAGCACTTTATGAGGAAGAAAAGGTGGGACTATATACAAGAGACTGCAATCAGAAATTGATTTCTTGCAAAAAATACTTCCAATCGCAGATTTTTTTGGAATTAAAATTTAAACACCAATAAAACTACAAATTTATGATAAAATAAGTATAAAATAGTGGAAATGTGACCAAAAGATGATGCAAAATTTTTCTGGTTTTTGGTTCAAAGTC
This sequence comes from Epiperipatus broadwayi, assembly GCA_028023455.1. NCBI lineage: Eukaryota > Metazoa > Onychophora > Udeonychophora > Euonychophora > Peripatidae > Epiperipatus > Epiperipatus broadwayi. The sequence goes on along the minus strand of JAQFVV010006921.1, from coordinate 106,016 downwards.
CTGAAAAAACCCTTTTTGTCCCAGATACACTTTCATCAAAAAAGTCACCCTCAACATCTAGAAGTTTGGCCACACCTGATCTATATAATAAAAAATATTTTTTGTTGACACAGGTTAATAATACTATTTTTAATATTTTATTTAATAATGTATTCTATTTTAAATTTTTCATCTTCTAAATAAGCAGGCATATTTTTAAAATCAGGAACATTAACTATACGTAATTAAAATAGGCAAAACTCACTATACATATCATCATTCACTGCAAGATAGAGTAATCAATGGATGCCTGAAGGCTTGTGCATAAAATTCCTATCTAGTGCCTACACATCCAATATCCCCAGACTAGTTTTTAGCTTGTGACCTCCATCAGTGAGGAGCCATGCAGCTGAGAGCACTGCACTGAGATCTTAGGATCTAATGCAACCCTCGAGCAGTCACCTTTTATCTCTACTTAATTACAAAATTATGAGATTCAAATTGAAAACACCTTAATATTTTTTAATTTAAGCTCAGTGGCTTATATAGTCATATGGATCTTAACTCAGTTTATTACCTATACCTACTGATGTCTTTGGTTCTTTAATAACCATATCCACCACTATCCTATTAGGTATGATTGGTTTTAAGCCAATTAACACCACATTATCACCATTTTATGCTTGCTTATAACTTATTAAAACAGGAAAAACTCGCTATACATATTGCCATTCACTGCAAACTAGAGTAAGCAATGGATTCCAAAAGACTTGTGCCTAAAATCGCCATCTAGTGCCTACTCATCCAATATCTCCAGACTAGATTCTGGATTGTGGACTTCATCAATGAAGAGCATTGGATCTGAGAGCATTGCACCTAGATCTTAGGATCTAATGCAACCCTCCAGCAGCCACCTTTTATCTTTTTTTAATTACAAAACTATGAGACTTAAATTGAAAACACCATAATATTTTCAATCCAAACTCAGTAGTTTATATAGGCCACAAGCCAGAAACTAGTCTGGGGATATTGGATGAGTAGGCACTAGATGGGGATTTTATGAACAAGTCTTCTGGCCTTCATTGATTACTCTAGCTTGCAGGGAATGGCAATATGTATAGTGAGTTTTGTCTGTTGTAGTAACAGTTATAAGCAAGCATAATCAATGGTAATCATGTGATGTTTATTAACTCCACGTAATGTGTGTTCAGATATAAAAGAATCAAACTTTTCTGACATCTTAATGCAAATTTTAAAATGGTTATATTGTGATCATAAAATTTATGAATACTAATTATCATGAAATGCTAGATTTAGTTTGCCTAAACATTATACTATTTTTTTTTATAAATTCATACTAATATTATCTTTAATTATTTAAAACTATTTGTTGCAAATGATGGCTGCAAATTTATTCTTTCCATTTTTTACAATTGTTCAAATGATTTAAATTTTTCTCATGATGATGTAGCCAATCATTAAATTTATGAATAAATTTATTATGTTCAGAATTGTAAAACTAGATAAGTTTATAGCAAAAGCAATAAACTTCGTTTTGAAACTGAATAAATTAACCAATTTCTATTGTAATTTTTTGACATTTTTAAACACTCTTTATAAAATGTATGTAAGATCATTAGTTCAGAAGAAACAGAAAAATCATGTAGAAAATTAAAATCATTCATTTGTTCAGGACTCATTTCTAAAATGGCTTGTTTTGTTGTATGACAAAATATTTCCAACGAAATTCCAGGATCATCAAAATTAAACACATCTATCATATCTTCCCCAGATTCTTCATTGGAATTCTTTTCCAACTGATTGATTGTATGAAAAATATCATTATTGCAACCAGGAACTGACTCCTAGTTATTGTTCACTATATATTGTAACGGGCACAGACGTTGTTACATTTTTTTTTTTTATTAAACACGAAAAAAGAAAAGTTCGCAAATAAAAACTTCTTTTGTTTAAGAATTAAAAATTGAAATTAAATATCATCTAAATTCAAATATATATATATATATAATCACACAGATAAAAAAAATTATTAAAATAAAACTTTATTAAAAATAGAAAAACTACATCTTTCAACAAAAAGATTTAGAGATAAAAATATATCTTTAAGTTTGGAAAACAAATTAATTGGTGTTATTGAAAAATGGAAATGATTGTTTTAATTAGTTAAATATAAACTAGCCCTTGGGCATTTAAAATGTATAAGCAAAGGTCAGATAGGAGAGAAAAACAATGGAATCAGACCTCAGCGAAAGGACCATCGCATCGATGATGTAATGTCAATTGAATCCTTAAAATTAATATAAAAAGAAAGGTTTGGAAATTATTAGATAGTTATTACAGGAGATGACAGATATGTGTTAAGTTGGAGAGGGTTGGAGGAGAAGGGATTGAAAGACGCACTTTCAATTCCTTCAGTTGTTCAAAAAAATGAAACAGCATTTTCCAATATTGTGGACCACAGGACATCAAGGTCCGAAGAATACCATCAACCATAAAGACCAGTGGTTAACTGCACACTGATCTCCTTAGGACTTCATGGGAATTAACACCTTCCATTACAAAAAATCAGAGATTACGGACATTTTTCAAAACAGTAAGAAATATATAATTAATGAACATTTGAAAACATTAAGAACTCTAAAATATAAATTTTTTCCCAATATTTAATTTATAGAAATAGAATCCTATCTGACCAACGTAAATTAATATTAATAATGTTATTTGATGTAATTTTTTTTTATTTAAAATCATTTCCATTTATTTTTGTTGTTCTTTTAAGTTTTTATTATGATTTTTGTTTTTCGTTAGACTAAATTATATAAATGTTAAACTTAAGTCAGGCATGAATGGCTATATAGATTTGTAAAGTTATATTAGGGGAGGGTAATCTTAGGTTATTTGTTTCATAGTTGAATTAGGTCAAAGGATTGGATATATTGGTGTAATTAGTAGATGTAGTATGAGGTTCGCTACGGGCAGAATTGCTGTATATGCCGCACAAAACCTTTTTGCCTATGGATGGGATTGTAAGTTGGCAAAAAGGGCCACAATCCCTTCCTATGGAGTTTTTATTTTATTGTTCTTCTTGCCATACAGATGTAATATTCCTGTATTGGACAAGAGTCAATGTCTTCTCTAACTATACTGTTCAGATGTCCATTCCTGACAGTATAGTATATTGTGCTGTTGTATGGATTGATGCCAGTTTGACTGGGAACTTTTGGCCTAAGTTTAAATAAGGATAGAATATTTTCTTTTTCAAATACAAATCTGTGTAGCCTATTCATACTCGACACTCTAAATAAAAATGTATTAAAATTAAATTGGGTATAGACGCTTACATGGATTCATTAATGGTTACTTATGTTGTTGGTTTTCATATTTGATTAGAATATTACATTATTGGTGTTTCTGCAGCATCTTATGATGAATGCTATTGGGTTTTTTATAAATTTCCCTCTGCAATTCCACCAATGATTTTATATTTTGATCGTTTATGTTTATTTTGAAATGTTTTTGACCGTGTAATCTATGTAACCAATCTATACTCAACATTAAAAACACATTTTATAAATCCATCTGTGCGAACTTATAAAATTTAAAATGTAAACTTATAAAAATTAAAATGTAAAATCAAATTCTAAAATCAAGTTAAAATTATAAAGTAAAAGTAATGTTAAAATGATTCAAATTATGTGCGTTAATAAATGTTTGTGTGTATAATTACTGGCAGTGGCTTATTTTATTCTTTTTTAAAAAAAAATATTCTTAGATAAGAATTTATAAAATATAAATCTCTGCTATTCCACTGAGCTAGTGACAATGGGCTAATGACCAGAATCAACCAATATAAAATAAATTTTTTTTTGAACTTATGTATCTGTCTACTATATAAATTTTTCTAGGTTCAAATGCCTAGATGGCGCCCTTGTAGTGCAGATTACATTAAGTCATAAATCGGGATCATTATAATATATATATGTCTAGTGAAATACTGAGTAATACTGAAAGCATTTATCCATCTTATTTCTTTTTCTTTTTTTTATTAAATTTTAATATCCAAAAAAATCCTTTTCCTTTTTCTGTTGAAGCATCTAATTAAAAAAAATGCATAATTACAACACATTTTCGTGCTAAAATTTAAAATATATTAAGTATATTTTTTTCTAACATTAATAAAAATATTTTAGTATAAAACACATTTTTACAATAAATATTTCATATATAGATTTACAATGTTAGATTAAAATTAATATTAAAAGAAAATGTTGAATTATATATATATTTCTTTAGCAAAATATCTAAAAGTCAGAGAATTTATTTTTTTCATGACATTTTAACTAAACTAAAAAATAAGAAATATATTACATTAAATGAAAAATATAAGATCAATCTTAGTTCACTTTTGTTCTTGTTATTATCTTATTACTGATGCACTACATTTTACTATTCTATATCTAATTACAAAAACTTACATCTGATATCTTTTTAATTACTGATACGATGCAGTACACCTATGTTCACTGTATACCAGAATATATAATAAAACACTGCAGTAGATTTTCTTATATATGTTTAGAGGAAATTCAGTTTGAACAAGATTTGAATTTGCATCAACCTGTAAATAATAACTTTTTAGAACTAGAATCAAAGAAAATGATGTTTTAAGGAATAATAGCAAATAAGTGGTTTTTAAACAAAAATGTAATTTATTTTGATATAATTAATAAATAATATATATTTTAAGTATTTTCTTCTCGCCTATGCCTTTATTGCATACATATATCTAAAATAAAATTAATCTACTAAGTACACCTTCTTCTCAATATTGGTAAATATATATGTAACTTTATGCATATATTTTCTTTAAACTAATAATAATTAAAGAGATTTTCTATATTATAAACATTTTTTAATAAAATAATTCATTTCAATTGTATAATATAACCATGGTCAAACAGTAGGGTTTTATAGTTTCATGTTTTTGTTTTACCTCATTGGCATATGCATGTATTTTTTTCACTCAAGACAAAGTTAAAATGTCATATTTAAGGTTACTAATAGAGTTGGACTTTCCTTCCTTTGATTTATAGTTTTATTTATTAAAATTGTTTGCCATATGTACTATCTGGCTTTTCATTAAAATAATTTTTATCAAGAATTGAAATTTCTTTAGAATAAAATATTCAAGTTAAGAAATATTGGTTCTCAGGTAGATTTAAGCAGCTGACAACTTTTCTATTTTTTAGCCATCAAACCTAATGGAGTTTTTTTAGCATGCTGCTTCAAAGCGATAAAGAGAAAGTTTTTAAAGAAACTCACTTTTATATATGTTTTGTATAACCTTACTTGTTTTTATAATCTTACTTACCTTTAGTAAAATTTTACTGAAAAATATTTTATACCCTAATTTTTTATTTAATTAAATTCTTATTATGAAATAAAAGATATATTAGATCTACTTTATTATGACTTATTTTTTTACTTTATTATTTCCAAGAAAAAAAAAACACAAAATGCAGTTTTAAAAAAAACCTTAACCTTATTTTTTATTTTATTTTCTTAATCCAAAATGTAAATACTTTAATTACTTTTTTATTAAGACTTTTTTTGTTAATTTAATCTGTTATTTCTGAAGCAATGTGACATTTATTCACACATTCAAACATATATTTTTTCCACTTATAATTTAAGTGCATTTTTTTTAAATTCTAAATGTCTTAATTTATGATAACCAAAAGTAGATCACTACATTCTTTTTTTTTCTATTATAAAATATTATATTTAATCTTTTCTTAAATTGAAAACCTTCAGCTATTAAGTATGCAACTAACTTATTACTGGCGTTATTATTTAAATATATATTATAAAATACTATGTTTTGTGTAATATTCTAAAAGAATTTCAATACTACTTTTTATTATTCAACCCCGCAAGTACTGCTAACCATCTCTCTTTCATGTTAGCACCACATGGATGACCATAAAAAAGATATAGCATCAACTATTTTACTATATATATATATATATATGGGTGTGGGTGTGTGCGTGTGTGTGTGTAAAATTGGAAGCTTGAGAAATATAAAAAGATATTATTTGGTGATGTTTTCATGATAAGTACCAAATGGATCAGGTTGTTAAAAATCTTAGAAAAAAAATTATGATCCACAAACATAAAAAAAAAAATCATTCTACATGGCAGTAGCTAATGATAATGTTTCAATGAAATTTCAGTCATTTTTCAGTTAATGTGTTTTGACAGCTTGATTGCAATTGTAATTATTTATAAAACTAGATATACCTGGCCTTTTAAATGATGTCTTTTTTTTATAATTGGTTGCTTTAACAAATTTTTTAAGATTTAATATGAATTAAACAAAAGATTTAATATTATATTTAAAAAGTATGAGAAATGTAGCTGGCCTAAAAGACCATCATTTTTGTAATAGTTTTTTTAATTGGTTGCTTTAACAATTTTTTTAATGATTTAATATAAATTAAACAAAAGATTTTAATGTTTTATAAATAAATGTGAGAAATTTACAATTGAAAAATTGAAAAAAAAATGTTTAGAACAATCTGGCCTGTTTGATACACTTCAGAAAAGCACCCAGCAAGATATTAATAGCTTTATAATGAAGCTAATTTAAAATTAAATTTTTTAAATATATCTGCTATATTTGGTATACAAATTTGACAGTGTTACGAACAAATGCTTCATAAAAAGATTACATTTATTAATAGCAGAATTACGTCCTTCACATAAAATAAGGTCATCATTTTTGTAATAGTTTTTTTTTAATTTGTTGCTTTGAGAAAGTTTTTTTCAAGAGTTAATGTAAATTAAACAAAAGATGTTAATATTATATAAATAAGTTTTAGAAATGTACCTGGCCTGAAAGGCCATTACTGTATTAATAAAGCCAAATTAAAATTTAAATTTTTAAATAATGTTGTTATATTTGATTTGTGAATTTGACAGTGTTGAGAATAATTATTATTGGTGGAATTACTTCTTCTCAATTGTGAATTTGACAGCATTATGGACAAACATAATAGTTTGTTTTTTTTTAATTTGTTGTGAATTTGACACATGGCAGCCTTATCGACAAACATTTACATAGATTTTATATATATAAATAATGAGAATATGTGTACTTTATATAATTTATATGCATTGTTAGATTAGTGAATCACAGATGAAAAAATGAAAACATGTTCATAATCTGTTTTCAATTATGTATGGTTATTAATTTAGTGTTGCTAATGAATCTGCCTAATACAAAAGTTCATTAGATTCTTTTCATTTAATTATGTTGTTTGGTCATTTTTAAATTCTTTTTACTTTCATAGTGCATAAATTATATATTTTTATGTTTGCTGTTATTGAAGCTTTGTCAAATTAGGGACTTGATATATATTTAAAAATGTAAAGTTTAGAAACAAACTGAACTTTTGATTCTCAACATTTTTATATTACATAATTTCTTAAGCTAAAGTAATATAAAATTTTGTAGACATTTAATGTTCAAGGTACTTTATAATAAACAATTAGACTGTTTACTGTATTAATTGCATGGTATAAAATGCCTACTTAGATAAAATCTGAAGATTTGATAATAAGTCAAGTTAATATCACCTCTAAAACTAATTTATATTACTATAAAGCTATTTACTTCTTTCCTATTACTGTCTACCCAAATTACTTTCTATTAACAATGATATAATTTATTTTTCTATATATTTAATAAAAGCTGTTTTATTGTTATAATAACCTATTCTAATATTTACTATTCTCATCACAAAAGCATAAAGAAAAAGATTTTAAAAAATCTCTACACTTTAACTCATTACCAGATGTGCCCAACCTTGTAAAGACCTATGTTTTTTTAATTGGTTGCTTTAACAATTTTTTTTAAGATTTGATATAAATAAAACATAAGATTTTAAATGTGAAAATTGTATACTGATCTGAATGACCATCCTTACAGTAGAATATAAAAACTCTGAGTTTTCATATCCATCATTTGTGTAATAATTGGTTGCTTTACCAATATTTTTTAAAGATTTAATGTAAATTAAACAAAACATTTTAATATTAAATAAATAAATTTCCAAATTTTTATAAAGCTAAATTAAAATTTATATATTTAAATATACCTGTTCTATTTGACAACTTTAAAGGACTAATATATATTTACTGGACAACCTTCTAAGTAAAAAATTAAATTTCATTTTTCCAAACTTTTGATAATCATGATTAATTATAATAGCTTTTTAGCTTTATTAATAGTTACCATTTATTATGTCAGAATACAAAAATGCTGATGGTTTTTGTAATATATTTGTATTAAATATAATATTAATAGTCAAGCATTGTTAGCTGAGAGGTCATCATAACCACCTTGCAAGCAAGTAGTTGGTTGCAGACAGTTGTGGTGTCACCTCCTGGATGATGCTATGACATATATATATATATATAATTTATTTTTAATTGGTTATTTCAACACTTTTTTAAGATTTAATTTAATATGTTGTTTATTAAACATTGTTCAGTATGTCATTCATCTGAATTAATTAAACAATTGGCAGACCATGATATCACAGAGAGCCTTAATACCAAATTACAAACCAGCATGTGTGACTGTTTCTGCAACTGGATGGGAACCTTTATCACAAAATATATACTATATGTATTAAAAGCACTCAGACCAAAATATTTTGTATTAAAATCTGAATTAATATTTTATAAATATATTATGAAAAAAATAATAATGCATGAAAACAGGTTACAGAATTAAAAAACCAAGACAAATATTTTTATATAATGGACAATCACATGATATTTAAATTTAGTATTCATTTGTTAAAGAATATACATTTTTTATTGTCGTATCTTAGTATCAAATTATAATTTTGTCAGATTTGTTTGTAGTTAGACCATTTGTTTAAAAATAATATGTAAGTATAACTAAAAAGTAAAAAAATAAGATATAAAAAAAACTTTTTTAAAATAATGCTTTTATGTAAATAACTGATTAAAAAGTACAAAATAATAAAGTAATCCATCTCTTGGTTAGTTTTCCCTTCTTGAAAAATATCAGAAATTGTAAGAATCTCTATTGTTATAAGACAATTAAAAATTGCAGAAATATTGTCATTTCATAAAAGCATTTGAGACTCAAATAAATCACAAAATTAAAAAAGTCCTCAAATGCTTTCATAAAATTATAATATTACTGGAATTTTTTATTGTTTTATAACAATTCTAGATTTTTAAGATCTCTGATATTTTTCAAGAATGGAAAATTAACCAAGAGGTGGATTAATTTGTAGATTACTTTGTTACTTGGTACTTTTTAGTTGCTATTTATATAAAAGCATTATTCAATCTAATTAGATAATTTTATTCTGCTGTCTTTTAATTTTAATATTTCAAAATTTTTTAACAGAAAATATTTTATTTACTATGTTATAAAGATGAATAGAATAAAATGAATTTTCAATAATAAAATGCAAACAAAAATATGCATACAATTATAAAAAATGTCATTGGTATAAAGTGACAAAAAATAAAAAAATAACAGTTTATTCTTAGGAAATAGGATATTGTTTGTGAGAAGCTTTTCTTCACCTTTAATTTTGTATGTGCTTGCTATTATTATCAATTTCCAAACACTTTTTTAAAGCTCACACAAAAGTAAACTGTTATTTATGAACTAACTTTACATTTTTTATAATGTCATGCATATTCTTATTAGTATTTTTGTTTTGTTTTCTGAATAGTGATATATATATGTGTGTGTGTGTGCGCGCGCGCGTGTGTGTGTGCGTGAAGAGAAATATGAATATGTAGTGTAATGGATAAATAATGAACTGATATTAAATATAAATTTGATATTAATATAATTGTAAAATGAATAACCAATATTAATTATAATGATGAAATGGGCAAAACAATATTTACTTATTTTATATTAAATACTAAAAGGAACTTATGTTAATTTTATTATTATCATGACCTAAACGTAATATATGAAGAGAAACAGTTGTGGGTTGATGTGTGTAGTATGTAAATATTGAAAGTTTTAACAAGACTTTCAATTTATTACTCTTGATAAATCTCAGATGTGGTGCAATGAGACAATCAACTGATTAAAAACTATCACTGAAAATTAAATTCATTATATCTCATAATAGGATTTATCATTTTAAATTAAAGAGTGATTCACTTTTAGTTTATTATTCTAAAATGTCTAAGAGCTGAAAATCAAATGTAAATATTTATATGTGTGAAAACAGGAAGTTTCTTAATATTTTTTACACCAATTACATTCCTCCATAAAGAATTATACATAACATTGAACAAACTTGAATTAATCTACAGGTGTAAATATTAATATTCAAATAAATGCTCCAGGCTTTCATGCAGTAAAGGCAAGCTTTATAATTTAAACTTAGCCTTTATTAATGCTTAGCATGTTTTTGATATGTAAAATATCATAATCATAGTATTATTATGAAACTTTTAATTACACTTGATAATTATTTAGTGATATTTACATTTGTTTTATTTGATATTTAAAAATATTTAAATTCATTTAAATAGTCATAAACTTTAATGCATACTAAATTATTATTGTTTATATACATTATAATAACATTTATATTCTTAGACCAAAGATTTTTTGCAGTTTTCTCTATTACTCTATTTTTCTTTGGGCCATTTCAAACTTAGTTTCAATATCTACTATTACTTCCATTTTAGAATTCTCCACACATCACTTACAAATTTAAAACAATTACTTAGAATATTCCCTATTCTCTCTGCAACTTGGTTTTTGGATAAGTTAACCCAATTATCTTTCTTATCAATGAATTCTAATATTTGATATCATTTGTTGGTCAAGAAATATTTTTGAATGTCAAATAAAACAACTGTTAATGTTGTTAAACGATTATCAAGTGTACTTAAAAGCTTGGAACACTAAAGAAGTAATAATGCTAAGATTATGATATTTTGTATATAAAATGAATGCTAAGCATTAACAAAAGCTATGTTTAAATTATAAAGACTGTTTTTTCTGTATGAATGCCCAGAAAAATTAGTTGAATATTACAATTATCCAGAAAAGAGAAAAAAATTCATTGAGTTTGATTTATGTTAGTATAAATATTAAAAATATTAATGAGACTTTTCATGTATTTTACTATATAAATTTTATATGTTATGTAACTAGGTAAGCAATCAATTAATTTTAATATTATTTGATGAATCTAACAAACTTATATCTTTTAAATGATAATAATGTAAGTTTCTATCACTTATTATCTTTTTATTATTGAAATAGCTTATTTCTAGTGCTTAATATGCAATGGGATAATTAACTTAAATTAGAAACATGCAAAATATTGTACAATTTTTTAAAAAAAAAATCATCATAGATTAAAATGTATTATTTTTTATGTGTATAGATAGGAAATTTAATTTAGAGATTTATATGTAAATGGTAATTATATAGTTATGAATATTTTGAAAGTTATGTTACCACTACACTACTAGCTTACATTATTATTTTAAGCAAGATATAGTATATTAGCTAAATTAAATTTTTATGTTAAAGGAGATAGTGTTCATTTATTTTAATAACATTAATCATATTTTTCTTGAATGGGGGAATATAAAAAATATGATAAATAAAACAAGTGTATTAAATATTTATATTTAAGATGGAGAAATATTTAAGATTAGGAATAAGAAAAAATAAATATAAATACATTAAATAAGAAGTTAAGGATTTGTAATATATTTTTTGCATAGTATAGATATTACTTCTCTATGTAACTGATAGTTTGTGATGATAGAATTTTAGTAATATTTATACGCTGGACTACTTCATATTGAATGTTTTTAGACAAATTCATATTTTATTTAAACTCTTCAAACACATTACTATCAATACAACGATACTGAAAGCATGCTTAGCATATTAAATTAAAAATTTTCATTGTTAAACTTTAATTACTTTTTGTCACCATGCGCTTAATATATCTTTTTTTTTTCATATGTCAAATGTGTTGACTGGGAAGTGAACCTGGGCCAGCTGCGTAAAAGACAGCTCTGCTAACATCACTAGGCCACCAACACATTTTTAAATAGTCTGAATTTTTTATGAAGACAATTAATATTTAATATTATATTAAAAAAATAGTGCAAAATATACATATTATTTTTATTTATTTATTTATTGAATATTTTAAAACTATGCACTGGCAGAAAATTTCTTAAGTAACAATTGTACAATTATTTTTAGTCATTCTAATAACGGAACCAATAAAAAAAAACCTTAAGATAAATATGAACTAAGTCAAAAAGCTTTTTAAAAACACAATAAACAACAAAACCCGGCTCAAAAATGTCAATGTAGTATGCCAAAACAATCTTCCAGAAATGTCAAAAGAAAATAATATTAAATATATAAGTATATTTAAAAAATTAACAAAATTTCCGAAATTAAAATTAAAAAATATATAGATATATAAAAATGGAAAAATTCGAGTTTAATGAGTAAATTTGAACTAAGATTTAATAGGCCCAAAACCTAATCAAAAGCTGTTGCTAACTTTATCTCTAAAAAAATTAATTAAAGCAGTAAGATTAGGACCTTTTAAAATCTATTTTATCAAATGGTACAATGGTATATTGCCTTCATTATAAATATGAACTTATATGTAATTAAAATTAATATTTCATTCTGTAAATTGTATTACTTAAAAGTACAAAAAGATAGCTAGTTATTTAAACTTTATTTGGTAATTTTATAAATGATTTTTTATATAAATTAACATTATATGAGAGTCTTAAAAATTATTTAAAATATCTATATAATAAATGTTCATTACTTTATTTTAAAAAAATTCAAAGAAAATCTAAGATTCAACAGCATGTAAAGAAAGAAAACTCTTTTAATATTAAAAGTAAAATATTATGTAGAAATAAATATTGATTTTCAATAGAAACTTTTTTGATAGATTTTAAGAAAAAAATGCATATTTTTTTTAATATAAAATTTAAAAACCTACAAGAAAGTAAAAAAAAAAGTTTAAATAAAGTTTTTGATGTATTAAGTAAATTTCATTTAAAATTATGAAACTAGAATAACTTTTAAAAATTCAGAAGAAAAAAGTATTCAAATTATTTGAAAGCAAAAACAGTAAATTAAATAAAAAAAATCTATTATTTTTATCTTTAAAACTATTTTATATCACACTTTGTACAATATAGTTTTAACATTCAATCATTGTTTTAAACACAATTATTGACATTTTTTAAAAAAAATGGGATTTTATTACCAAAGTTTTAACATTTGATTCAAATTACTAATTGCCATAAAAGAGTGTTTCAAAATGAAACATGGTAATAGTTTTTGCTTATTTTGATCTTTTTTTATAATGATCTACTTATTATTACGTTAAAAAGAAATAAATTGTAGAAAACAATATGAAAAATGTTTTTTTTATTTAATATATTAACAAATACAGGAAAGATATTTTTTTATTTATTCAGCCCAGATATTAATAGATTATCTTAGATGATCATATATACCTTGTTATTCTATTTTATAGTCGCTATTAATTTTACCAAATGTTCACACCAGCTTCTAGAAAAAAAACTATGCAGCTAAATTAAACTACAGATGTTAAACCAACGTATTATCCAGCTAATATCTACAATTATAGCAAAAAAGTAAATCAACAGTACACAGCCTAATTTATAAATCTAAAGTTGATAAAAATAACTAGGATGGTTAAATGACTAACAAAATTACTCTTAAAACAAAACATATAAAATTGTATATAATAATAAGTTTATTAATATAAGCATGTATATGAGTGTGTTGGCGAATGATAAAATTACATATAATACTTATAATAAATAGAAGGATTTGAACTTAGGATTTTTCCATCTATATTCATACTCAACTTCATTTCAAGCAACCAATACACATGACCACATACATGTGGAAAAAATCAATGATCCTGAATATACATATTTCAATCCAGAACCAGTGCTCATCAGTTGCACCAGATCATAATCTCCCACACATCAATATAATCAGTGCTCAGCTTATATTAAAATAGAAATTATTTAAACTCTAATGGACAGGCTTGAATCTTATTTGCCCATCAATTTCATTAAAAAATTGACAATGGAATGCTGATAGCTCTTATTGGTGATATTGTGGTCATACCAATGTAGATATTACATCAATCTAACCTCTTATATTATTAGACTAATATGTATCCATATATATATATATATATATGTGTGTGTGTGTGTGTGTGTGTGTGTGTGTAAATTTATAAATAAATATTTGAAAATACAGTAATTAAAAGTTTATAAAAATTATATGTATAACCATAACTTAGAAGCGCTTTCAACTACCTTGTAGCTTTGTCAACTATCACTTTTAAAAATGTCAGCTTTCCCATAATTCCATGCCAACTTTCCCATAATTCTGTGATCTTAACTTTTGCTGCTTGCCTATTAATTAAATTCTGCTTGTATTTATATATTAACATCGCCTCTTTAATTTTTCTTTTTTTATTATTTTTTTCAGTTTCCAATATTTTTACATTATTATAATCAAAATCAAAACCTTATATACATGATTTATTATGGACATAAAAAAACAGAAGCTGATAAATTATCACTATTTTTAAAATTTTGTTTTGTATTTTGAACCTTTTTAAATAAAAATAAGTGCTCTTTTGTTCTTTTTTCCAAAGAGCACATTGTTATTTAAAAGGGTTCAAACTACAAAACAAAATTTTAAAAATAATGAGAATTTATCAGCTTCTGTTTTTTATGACCATAATAAATCATGTATATGGTTTTGATTTTGATTATAATAATGTAAAAATATTGGATACTGAAAGAAATAATAATAAAAGAAAAATTAAAGAAGGATTTTAATATATAAATACAAGCAGAATCTAATTAATAGGCAAGCAGCAAACATTAAGATCATAGAATTATGGGAAAGTTGACATGGAATTATGGGAAAGCTGACATTTTTAAAAGTGATAGTCGACAAAGCTACAAGGTAGTTGAAAGCACTTCTAAATTACGGTTATACACATAATTTTTATAAACTTTTAATTACTGTATTTTCAAATATTTATTTATAAATTTACGTATATTATTTTGAAGAAATACAGACATCGATTAGTAATATTATTATAATATATATATATATATATATATATATATATATATATATTATATATATATGGTTGAAAAAAGGAGTTTGCTATTAACTGAAAGGAGATCCTTTGATTCCTCTTGGAGGCTTTAAAGGAACTGAGCAGGGCAAATTCCTAATGTTCACTCCATAAGTTCTTGTCATTGCAGCTATTATTACTATGTGATTATTCATATAGTGTACAAATATGGATGGACTGCTGACAAACATGCATTGGCCAATGTGGTGAGTTTATTGGCTTTTTACCACTTAGTTTAAGATCAAGAAACACCATGATCTTTCTTCTCAGTTGCCTGATAAGACAGAATGAATGAATGTGTAAATGATAAATATTTTTTAATAAATATACAATTATGACAGACAAAAATAAATCATGGCCTTTATTTCCAAGAGGTTGTAAAGTCACTAACCAAAGTAGCAGTTGCAGGCTGAAGGCGGAGGGGGCTAAGAATTCCCTAATTGTGGACCCAGTCTGCCAGTTGTTGGCAACTTTTTATTTAGGTACTTACAACTGCAGATCACTTTCAAGTGAAGGAAGATTGCAAGAATTAAAAGAAGAACTGTCTTATATTAAATGGGACATTATTGGATTTTGTGAAGTTAGAAGAAAAGGTGAAGAGACAATTGATTTAAAAAGTGGACATGTACTCTATTATAAAGGCACAAATATTGAAAATAGAAGTGGAGTAGGAGTCATTATAAATAAAAAGTAGAGAAACAACATTGTTGAGATTGATGGTGTATCAGACAGAGTGGCAAGATTAGTTATACAACTTAATAGCAGATATCAATGCAGATAATTCAGGTTTATGCTCCAACAAGTTCTCATAGTGATGAAGTAGTAGAAGATTTTTATATGGATGTACCAAAGGCTTTTGATCAGAGTAAAGAACATTTTAAATTATTATGGGAGACTTTAATGTTAGAATTGGTAAACAAATGAAAGATGAAAGTGCTGTAGGTAATTTTGGTTATGGTAATAGAAATGAGAGAGCACATAAACTTGTGGAGTTTGCAGAAAAAGAAAAACTTTATACTATGAATTTTTTTTTTGAGAAAATTTTTAAAAAGAAATGGACATGGAAACATCCAAATGAAGGTACAGCAGAATTGGATTATATTTTGACTAACAGAAAATACATATTTCAAGATTGTAATGTTCTTAATAAATTTAACACAGGAAGTGATCATCGATTAGTAAGATTTAAGATACGTGTTAATGCAAAGCTAGAGAAACAAAAATTATTACAAAAAACAATATTTATAGTTGATATTCCTAATCTTCAGAAACATTCTAATGAATTTAAATTAGAACTTACAAATCGGTTTCAAGCATTAGTAGATTTTGAACATGATTCAGATTTAAATGAAATTAATATGAAAATAACTGATACACTTTTAAAAACTGCAACAAAAATAGCTGGTAAAACAAAGCAGCAATTGATCAATAAAATTTCTACTGAGACTAGAGAATTTATGAAGAAAAGAAGGAATATGAAGATATATAAAAATGATGCATTAAAAAAAATTGAATATCTCGAATTTTGCAAAAAGGTGTGGAAAAGGGTTGAAAATGATATAAGAAAGCATAACTGTGAAATAGAAAGGAAAGCTGTACAGCAGAATAAAAGTCTCAAGAGTGTAAAACAACATTTTGATATAGGTAGGAAATATATATCTGCAATAAAAAAAGAAGATTGAATTATTACTAAAAAGAGAAATGACATCATGAAATGGGTAGAAAACTTATATCAAGAATTATATAGTAATAAAGAACAAGTACCTTCTATATATATTACATCTTTCTAATTGCCCAGAATTTTAAATGAAGAAGTGAGACATGCAATTAAATGTATGAAGAAAGGAAAGGCTCCAGATAATGATGGAATTATAATTAATATATTAAGAGAAGCAGGTGAAGAAATGGAAATTTTTTTTAGCAAAGTTATATACCAAATGTCTAAATGATAAAGATGTACCAGATGATTGGAAGAATGCAGTATTAATATTAATATTTTAAAAAGGTGATAAAGAAGATATTAAAAATTACAGACCCATCAGCATTTTATCAGTTTTATACAAAAATTTTACCAAGATAATTACAACTCATCTACAGAGAACATTAGATTTCCACCAACCAAGAGAACAAGCTGGATTTAAAAGTGGTTTTAGTACAGTAGATCATATCAAGGTATTGAGAAAAGTTATAGGAAGGACAAATGAATATAAGTTGCCATTATGCTCTGGATTTGTAGATCATGAAAAGGCATTTGATTCTATGAACATTTCTTCAGTGATTAAAGCATTAGATCATCAATGTATAGATCCAGGATATTGTCAAATTTTAAAAAATATTTATAAAAATGTAACAGCAACAATTAGATTACATAATGCTGCTGGGGAAGTCAACATTGAGAAGGGTGTAAGATAGGGTGACTCTATATCTCCAAAACTTTTTACAGCAGTGCTGCTGCAAAGTATTTTATGAATTAAAATGAGAAGCTAAAGGAGTGAAAGTAAATGAAGATTATTTAAGTCATTTAGATTTTGCAGATGATGTAGTTGTTTTTGCAAATAATGCTTTAGAGCTAAAGGAAATGTTGCAGGAGTTATCAGATGAAAGTAGGAAAGTATAACTAAAGATAAATGTTAAAAAGACTAAAGTAATGTTTAATGGATTTTCTCAAACTATGAAAATAAAGATTGATTATAATAAGTTAGAAGAAGTTAACAGTTACAAATACCTTGGTCAGATTATTAATACAGATGGAAACATAATGGATGAAATTAATCATAGAATTAAACTTGGTTGGAGTGCTTTTGGTAGAAATAATTCGATACTAAAAGGAAATATGCCTATGTGTTTGAAAAGGAAGGTTTTTAATAAATGTGTTTTACCAGTTCTTACTTATGGATCTGAGACTTGGACACTTAATAGAAGAGCAATACAGAGACTTCAGACCACTCAAAGAAGTATGGAGAGATGCATGTTGGGAGTAACAAGAAGAAATCGAAAACACAATATATGGATAAGAGAACAAACAGGTGTTACTGACCTCATTGAAAAAATTAAAAGACTGAAGTGGAGTTGGGCTGGACATATTGCTAAAAGAGATGATAATAGATTGACAACTGAAATCTTAAACTGGATTCCAAGAGATTGTAAAAGACCCAGAAAGAGACCACATATGAGAAATATGGATGAAATAAGAAAGTGTGTAAGAGTGATGTGGAGAAGAAAAGCTAAAGATCAAAGAAGATGGATTGAACTTGGAGAAACCTTCATCCTGCAGTTGATTGATAATGGTTGATGATGATATATATTAATAGGAGAGGAGTGATCTGAAATTATACTATGATTTAATATATCCTTTTCACCTGTATGTGATGATGTGTTTTAGATGCTTGAAATGGAATGGAGGCTGAATATAGACTGAAAAATTGTAAGTTTAAATTCTTCTATTTGCATATATAAAAAACATTCAGTATAGGCAAATTATATATTGTCTAGAAAAAATATTACATCATAGTATAAATTCAGCCCCTTTCTCTCCTATTAATATATATATATATATATATATATATATATATATATATATATATATATATATATATATATATATATATATATATATATATATATAATCCAATAATGCAAGGTTATACTGATATAATATCTACATGGTTATGACTACAATATCAAATTCAATAAAGATTTTGAGTGTTTCATGATCAGTTTTCAATGAAATAGATGGTTGAATTGTTGGAAGGATGAGAACATTGAAGCATGTCCATTAAAGTTTAAAAAATTCCTGTCTTAATATAAGGTGAGCACTGATTCAATATATGTGTGACAGATTATAATCTGGTTCATTTTGCATATTTGTGGTCATATGTATTGGTTGCTTGAGATAGAGTAAAGGATTAATATAGACTAAAAAGTTTAAAGTCACATCCCTTTACTTACATATAATACTTATAACATTTTATTCTGAAAGTGAAAGTTCAAAATATATAAGATTAACATAAGACTTGCATATTCAGTGCTATTTTGTGGGCACTATTTACTACAAGAATAATATAAGCAAAGAATAATATTAATTAACTAAAGATGTATAATAAATTTGACTGAAATTTTAAAACAGAGATAATGATATATTAATATAAAAATTTGATACAAGAAAAAACACATCTGTGTTCAAATGTAATTTAAAATATAAGAAGAAGCTGCATTAAGATATTAATAAATTATTAAGATGAATTATTCATTAGTTTCTGGAAACAAAGTAAATGTAATACAATATTTTATTCATAACATAGATCTTAGTCAAGTATTTGTCTTCAGATTTTCTAGAATTATGATAATGATATATGACTTTTATGTTGAAGAAATCTTAGTAGAGATAATGTTGTGCTATTATGTTTTTGTTTGATACCAAAAGAGTAGAGGAAAGAATATGATAAATCAAAGCATTGGTGAAATCAATGCAAGACATAGATTATTGAAAAAAAAAACTAATTTAGTGTGATTATTTATTATTAGGTCTATATTCTATACAAACTATACTGAATGATAACAAACATTTATTTATTTAATATGGTTATATATGATAATTTTATTAGCATCAATTTACCATTGATGATAATGATTGAAATATCAGATGTCATAATCTCTGTGGAGTGGATTGTAATTTAATGGACTCTATTGATAACCATGAGATTAATTTATCAAAACAAGTTGATTCTGATATATATATATATATATATATATATAGATTTATTATATATATATATATATATATATATATGTGTGAAAAGAACTTGCACATGTATATAGAAGGTTAGTTTTTTACTAACATGCATAAACAATTTTACAGCAATAAATGGCTTAAATGTATTAAACTTATTAGTGATTTCAGAATTTCATAGAACAGATAAAATCATTTTTGCTGAAATCTAATTTATATATAATGGAATTAATTAATTTGTTAATATATTTTATGATTTATAACTAATTTTAATAGTTATATTTAGATTATAAGATCTAAAAAAATTTCAAAAAGAATTTAATTTTATTTCTGATTATAAGGTTAAGTAATGAGTTTAACATAATATAATTGATGCAAGAGATATTCCCAAAAATTTCGCAAAAATATTGGAGGTGAGTGTTCTAAGAAGATAGCTTTCATGTTAAAGATTTTGTTATTAACTGAAAGGAGACCGTTTAAATTCCTCTTGGAGGCCTTAAAGGAACAGAGCAGGAAAACATCCTAATGTTCACTCCATACATCTTGTCATTGCAGCTGTTATTATTATGTGATTAATCATGTAGTATACAAACATGGATGGGTTGCTCACCAACACACATTAGCCAGTGTGGTGAGTTTATTGGCTTTTTACCTCTGAATTTAAAATCAACAAGCATGATCGTCTTTTTTCTCAGTTGCCTGATGAAGCAGAATGAATTTTTGTGTAAATGATAAATATTTTTCCAATACATATATACAATTATGACAGACAAAAATAAATCATGGCCCTTATTTTCAGGAGGCTATAAAGTCACCAACTTAAGGCAGCAGTTGATGGCTAAAGGTGGAGGGTGCTAAGAATCCCCTGATTGCGGACCCAGGCTGCCATCTGCTGATGACTTTTTATTTAGGAACTTACAACTGCAGATCACTTTCAAGTGAAGGAAGAATGAAAGAATTAGAAGAACTGCTGAATATTAAATGGGACATTATTGAACTTTGTGAAGTTAGAAGAAAAGGCAAAGAGACAATTGATTTAAAAAATGGACATGTACTCTATTATAAAGGAACAATTATTAGAAATACAAGTGGAGTAGGATTCATCATAAATAAAAAGTGGAAGAATAATATTGTGGAGATTGGTGGTGTATCGGACAGAATGGCAAATACTTAATAGCAAATACCAAATGCAGATAATTTAGGTTTATGCCCTCCCCCTCAACAAGTTCTCATAATGATGAAATAGTAGAAGATTTTTATATTGATGCACAAAAGGCTTTTGATCAGAGTAAACAAATGGGAGACTTTAATGCTTTAATTAGTAAACAAATAAATGATGAAAGTACTGTAGGTAATTTTGATTATGGTAATAAAAATGAGAGAGGACATAGGCTTGTGGAGTTTGCAGAAAAAGAAAAACTTTATATTATGAATTTTTTATTTTGAGAAAAATATTAAAAGGAAACTGATATGAAAGCATCCAAATGAAGGTTCAGCAGAATTGGATTATATTTTGACTAACAGAAAATTTTATTTCAAAATTGTTATGTTCTTAATAAATTTAACACAGAAAGTGATCATCGATTAGTAAGATGTAAGATATATGTTAACGCAAGACTAGAGAGGAAAAAATTATTAAGAAAAACAATATTTACAGTTGAGATTCCTAATCTTCAGAAACATTCTAATGAATTTAAATTAGAACATACAAATTGGTTTCAAGTATTAGTAGATTTTGAATATGATTCAGATTTGAATGAAATTAATATGAAAATAACTGATACACTTTTAAAAACTGCAACAAAGATAAGTGGCAGAAAAAAGCGGCAATTGACCAATAAAATTTCTACTGAGACCAGAGAATTTATGAAAAAAGAAGAAATATGAAGATATGCAAAACTGATGCATTAAAAAGGATTGAATATCTCGAATTTTGTAAAATGATGTGGAAAAGAGTTGAAAATGTTATAAGAAAGTATAACTGTGAACTAGGAAGGAAAGTTGTAGAAGAGAATAAAAGTCTTAAGAGTGTAAAAGAACAATTTGGTATTGGTAGGAAATTTATATCTGCATTAAGAAAAAAGATGGAATTATTACTAAAAAGAGAGATGACATTATGAAATGGGTAGAAGACTAACAAGTACTTTCTATATCTATTACATCTTCTGAATTGCCCAGAATTTTAAATGAAGAAGTGTGACATGCAATTAAATGTATGAAAAAATGAAAGACTCCAAGTAATGATGGAATTATAATTGATATATTATAAGAAGCAGGTGAAGAAATAGAAAAATTGTTAACAAAGTTACACCAAATGTCTAAATGATAAAGATATACCAGATTATTGGAAGAATGCAGTATTAATATTAATATTTAAAAAAGATGATAAAGAAGATATTAGAAATTACAGACCTATCAGCCTTTTATCAGTTTTATACAAAATTTTTACCAAGATAATTACAACTCATCTACAGAGAACAATGGATTTCCACCAACCAAGAGAACAAGCTGGATTTAAAAGTGATTTTAGTAAAGTAAATCATATCCAAGTATTGAAAGAAGTTATAGAAAAGGCAAATGCCATTATGTATTGGATTCATAGATTATGAAAAGGCATTTGATTCTATAAACATTTTTTCAGTGATTAAAGCATTGGATCATCAAGGTATTGATCCAGGATATTGTCATATTTTAAAGAATATTTATAAAAATGCAACACCAACAATTAGATTACATAATGATACTGGAAAAGACAACATTGAAAAGAGTGTAAGATAGGGTTATTCCATATCTCCAAAACTTTTTACAGCAATGCTGCAAGAAGTATTTTGTGGATTAAAATGGAAAGTTAAAGAGTGAAAGTAAATGGAATTTATTTAAGTCATTTAGATTTTGCAGGTGATATAGTTTTTTTTTTTTTCAAATAATGCTTTAGAGCTGCAGGAAATACTGCAGGAGTTATCAAATGAAATTAGAAAAGTAGAACTAAAGATAAATGTTAGAAAGACTAAAGTAATGTTTAACGGATTTTCTCAAAATATGAAAATAAAGATTGATTATGATGAGTTAGAAGATGTTAACATTTTCAAATACCCCCTTGGTCAGATTATTAATACAGATGAAAACATAATGGTTGCCCTCAAATTTATAAATGACACCCAGTAATCTTAATTCCTAAAATATATTTAACTGACATTTTCAAAACTTAGAACAAAGCTTAAAAAGAAATTGTTTTTTTAAATTTTAATAAATAATAATACAAAAATAATTGAGCAAATTTTATGGATTATTAGTTAATAAAACTTTATTTCTATAACATAAATGCTAAAACAGATTTATTTGAAATAAATTTAGTTAAAATACAAGAGTTTCTTTATCTTTTAAAATCAAAGTAAAATTGACTTTATTTGATTTTAAAAATAGACCTTTATTCATATGTGTGTGATTCTATAATACAAACCTATATAAAAAAAAATTAATGAAACAAACTTGATTCACAGTTTCCAACTAGTTTTTTTAATAAATCGTATATTGAAGTAGATCACTATCTGTCTCAATGTACATGCACTTATTTTAAAGGAAATTTCAAGGCAATAAAAAAGTAACCTAAAACAAGTTCAATAATGTTAATGCATATTTAAATTGCAATCTTATATTAATTAGAACATAATGTATCAAAGTGTTCCAACAATTAGATCACATTATTTATGCTTTAAAATGTAAATTTGTAATTGCTAATCTAACCAACACCCCCAAATAACTTCAATGATAGCGTTGAACTTTTAGTGCTACTTAAGAAGTGATGTATTTTTTATTTGTTACCCCAATGATAAAATGAAAAAATTTGTAATCTCTTTAAAAAAGTCAGGATATTCATTTGAAAAATATTTGTGAGAAAATATTTGTTGCTTACTAAATGAAATATATTTCATTATATTACAGTGCCACACACATTACTGTCATTTAATTAAATTATTATAAATTACCCATTTCTATTGTTTTGCAGTTTTTTAAGTGTATATACAAATATATATTTTTTATAAATCACATTTTTACTGCTTTTTATACTAAAGCATTATTTAGCAGTAAATAATTAAATTTAAGATTGATCACATATTAAAACAGTTCTAAATTATAATATGTTTAAATTAACATTAATTTGCTGTTTCTCAAGTCTTTATAATCTCCATCTTAATTCTGCTGCATCTTCTAAAGGCAAATTTTGAATGATTTTTTTTAATTGAAGCTATTAATATAATAAATAAGTACTAGATGTGTTTTCCTGAAGATTTGTGATGGTATTTTAGTTGTATTTATATATCGGACTATTTCCATCATCTAATATAAGTAGTGAATGTTTTTAGTAATATTATAAATGCATTCATTTGTTAGGAATAACACACAGATTAGTATACGCACAGTATTTTAAGAGGTATTATTCTCATCTCTTCTTCATGTGTTGCTGGCCTGACTGGTGACAGTACTATTCTGGTAATCAAACATGAATCATACTCTTGTGTATTGAATGTTAAGGTAACACTCTAAACATCTGAGCCTTCCTTCCAAAGATAGCAATCAGTAGAAATTTCATATATTTATCTATAAGTTTTGCCACCATGTATGTACCAATTGGGAAAATACAAAAATATTGAATAAGAAAGAAAATGTACAAAGAAAAAGATTTAAAGAAACTGCTCACATAATAATGTCAAACAATCCCATAAGTCAAAATAGTGTGACTATATATAATGTATGGAAACCACAAATCAACTTTGCTCTTATGAAAGTGTAGAGAAATCTGGAAAAACTTTATAAATAAGTACATGAGATTTCTACTGATTGCTGCCTTTGGAAGGATGGCTCAGTTGATTAGAGCATTACCTTAAAATGCAATACTCCAGAATTTAAAGGTATAGGTTTAATTCCTATGCTAGTACTGACACTGGTCTGGCCAGCAATACCTGAAGAAGAGGGGGAATAATATCTCTTGAAACGTACATATATTATTACTAACAGTTGAATTTATTTGGAATATTTAAATAAAGTCATTTTTTCTAAAGACATTTAATACTCATATTAGATAGTCGAAATAGTCCAATATATAAATACCAGTATTTAATGGTGTGATGGCAAACTTTAATTCTCTCTCCAGAACAGAAGTTTCAAAATTTTTTACATGTTTAAAACTAAGATTTTTTAGCTGATGAAGTTAATAGATTGTTTAGGATAGTTTAATATTTGATACATTCATGTAGATTTACAAATTTCTCATTTTGATATTCTTTTGTTTTTCTCATATTCTTAATAAAAAACTCTTGGAGGTCTTCATCAGTAACTTATACAATGTCTGATACTTGAAAAATATTTGAGCATTTATTCTTCTTTTTAATATAACTACACTTTCCTGTAAATAATTTTTTCACCTTTATGGTAATGAATTGGAGGTTTTCATTGCAAATTTATAGGAATATCTTTCAGATTTACATTTACATAGAAATAGATTTTCTTTTTGGAAAATTTTATACAAATTTTTCATAAATATTTTAAGTTTAATATATTATCAGATTTATAGCAATACTTGATATCTGTCTCCACGTTTTTTATAACATTGCACTCATAATTATATTCTGGATCATATTCAAACCCTAGTGTTTATTGTTAAATATCTAGTAAAGGTAATTTAAAATGATTATTTAATATCTTCATGCTCTCATTGCCTAATACTTAAGATTTTCCCATGCTTAAACATTTGGATTAAAAGGATGGATGGATTCATTCTATTCTTTCACAAAGACTTTATCTTGTGTTTGGAAAGTGTGCATGTGCATTAGCTTAATGGTGATTATTATTACAGTCTAGAAAAATGCAAATTTTGCTTAATGTTTTGTTTCTATTTATTATTGTCTAGGACAAAAACTTATTTACTTTAAGCATCAACATAAGTTTAGACCACATGAATCTAACTATTTCAGGATCAGTTCCCATGCTAGTATTGTCACTAGTTAGGTCAGCAACATCTAAAAAAGAAGAGAAAAGAAAGAAAAAATTATATTAACAGTTGAATGTGATTAAAAAATTGGCATTTAGCAACTGTAGATCATTGAAATTGTCCAGCAAATATTCAAAATTAAAATGTTATCATTATAGATAAATACTAAACAATCAGTGTGATTTCAATGTAACACCAAACTTTAGAGATTATGAAATTTTCTGACTAAAACCCAACAATGTCAGTGTAAATCTTAATCTCTAAAGGCTTGGAACTAATACTTTCACATATCTCTCAGATCTCAAAAAATTACTAAGACAGCAAAATGATATTCTTTTAGAAAAAGAATAAATGCTCAAGGATTATTTTAATGTCAACTTTTCCATTAACATTAGAGAATTTTTCAATAGAACTAAATTTACTGATGAAGATTTTGTATGTGTGCTTAAATCTATAAAAACACCATATTTTAAACTATGGGAAAAATAGCAAAAGAAAATATTTTTAAATCTGCATGGGTATAATATGTGGTACTAAAAAATTCCTAGTAGTTTTTTCAATTATCCTAATAAGGAAAATGTAACAAATACTGAACTTCTGTTCTGGAAAAAGGGTTAAATTTTGTTATCATACTATGCAACTATATAATATCCTTTATTGCCCTCACTCTTTAAGTGGAGATTATGGAAAAATATTCATTTCATACACTTTTTCTTTACAGTATAAAAGTGTTATTTTACAATTAGGACAGAATTTCTTTAAAATTGCATAAACTTATAACAGAATGATACCAAACACATAAATGTTGGATTTAATTTTTTTCCAATTTAATACATTACATAAAATCATCATTTATAATTTCTTGCAAAACTTTTTAGGATAAACTTATATTTTCAAGTTATATTTCTGAAAAAAGAATATTTATTATCAAAGAAAAAAGATTAAATAAATGCATGAACAAAGAGTCTATTATCAATGCTTTCAAATTATTACAAAATTATTTTTTCTTCTTCCACATTAAATTAGTTCACAATAACTATTTTATAAAATAAGCCTTTTTTTCTTGCATTATATATATATACATTTTGGACCATAGCAAGTTTATTGTTAAATAAATAATTATTAATACTTTTTCAGAATACTGTATTTCTTACTACAGATGATATTTCTTTCTTAAATTTTTAACAACAGTTTTTTTTTTTATAAAGATGACCTGATAGAAAAATTATAGTTTTTTTATTAACAGAGTTATATTCAGGATTTTCAATGAACTGGGTTATTTGTTTCTATTTTTGTTTCACATATAATTTTCAATGTAGATGATAGATAATGACAGTAACTGAGGAAGTCACTTCGGAATTGATTCCAGAAGAAGCAGAAGACTTGCACTGGAGAATAAAATAGTAATTTAAAGAATAAACATTCCAAACCAACCATCAACTGTATTAAAAGGCAAGCTATTAAATCTTTCAAACTATATAAATTCATGATTATTATGCCTACTGAGAAAGGCAACGCTACAGATTTAGTGGATACTACTGATTAGGATAACAAAATAATAGAGAAACTCACAATAGATTGATAGGAAATAATGGGGGGAAAATATACTAGCTAGACTAAACAGCTACAACTGTTATTCAAAAAATCTCACAGGTATTTTATTAAGACAAAAAAAGCAACATCACATTTCAGCAAAATTGATATTTTTATCATCTGCTCAAAAATAAAAGAACTATATTATAACAAAACCTATTTTAATTTTAGAAAATAACTATGTAAAAACTCATCAAAATTTCTTCTTACAGGTTTTAGACTTTTGGCAAATAATATACAATTCTTTGCCAGCAAATGAATCTAAGCACTGTGTAGAATTAATCAATAACATGAATATTAAAAAAACTGAAATATTGCTAAAATTTGATATGGAAAGCTTATTCCCAAATATGTCCTGAGATAAAATATTGTTTATTATAAGGAAGATGATTATGTGTTCACCACGGTCATTCCTGATCAGCATCATGTATGTGGAAAACATAAAACCATAGCTAGAAATACTATTCTATTTCTATTTAAAGTCTTTTGATGATATATATTTAATGTATATCTACATGATAAAACACATCTATAAACATTCTGGACATATATCAATAACATTTTCTTCAATTAATTAAGAACAAGTTCGAAATTTTGCATTTATAGATGTTTTGTAATAAGACTATTCTATGCCAAAATCAAATCTACTTGCTACAAAAAACTGACACATACAGAATAATAATTATCTTATATATCTAGGCATGACAGAAACAATTAACATCATGAAACACAGTAATTGATATTTGTTCAGAAATCAGTGACTTGGAAAAAGAAAAAGCTTTCACATGACAAACTTTTATTAAGAATGCATCAGCTATCATTTGAAAAATATCATTGAAAAAATCTTAAATATACAATAAAATTAAACATAAAAACAATTATAGGTATACATACCAATGATATTACACAAATTAAGGAAAGTATGCAATCCGTAGCTTAGCAGAACAGCTTTCAAAACATTAACCCACTTTTATAAATAATAACCATCTACAAAACTTAAATTGAAAATTATGAAAAGCAAAAATTGCTTTTATGAAATACCTCATAACGTAGAAGAACATATATTTGTAAAATCAATCATTGATTAAAATATTATTAAACATGGACAAAGTAAATTATTAAAGAAGAAATACCAGATTTTTCCAAAGTAGCATATCATATTTCTAACAATGGACATATTTTTGACTAGGAAAAGATAAATATATTACATAAAAATAAAAAAAGATTTAAGAATCTGATACATAATTATGCAAAATAACTCAATAAGTTAATCTAGTATGATAATTCATAATGTTTATAAAAAACTTATTAATATTGCTTTTAGGGGGGGGGGGACATAACTCTCATAGATAGCTATATAAAAATTTATGTGATGGTTAATTTCAATAGAATATCCATGTTAGTTATAAAGTAATGTTAAATTCAGTAATTACAAATTTAAGGGATCTATGTTTAATTTAAATGCAAATACTATTACTGATCGACCTTGCAATATCTGAAAAAGGAAAATAATTCATTCAAAATATTGTATTACATACTAATCCATATATTATTACCAACAGATGGATTTATTTTAAAAATATAAATAATGTTTGAATTTTTTAAAACTTTTAACAATTAATTTATAGTGACAGACATAGTTCATTTTAAAATTATAATGAATAAAAGATATCTGTGAACATGGAAATTTCATTTTCACATTTGTTTTTCTATAGATTCCTTCTTATAGAATATCTTAGGCTGTTGACAAAAGTTGTGTTATTTTTGTTTGTTTAAGATTTAGATGTTAACACTGATAGACATAGAAAATAAATACATTCAGAACACTGCATTTTTGCTATAGCATCAATAAAACTGCATGGTTCTGAATGCATTATATATTGCACCCAATTTATAGCACTACATATTCAGATGTCATTGTGCAATTTCATTTCATATACAGGCCAAAGAGCTACTATTTTTGTTGTTTGATAATTTAGCATTGTCACTGTGAGACAAAACATTATTATTATCAATGATAAACAATTAACAACAAGAGTCAAGCAAAATTGTTTTAGAATAATATCTTTTGTCTTTTTGTTCCAAACAATTTTCAGCAGCAAACTTAATATAATGACATTCGCAAAAGCAAAACTCTCCATAAAGTAGTGCCACCCTGTGCCAAACAGAGTAATCAATGGATGTCAGAAGGCATGGAGAGTTTTGCATTTGTTTACAACAATTATGTGCTAGTATAGAGATGGTGATCATGTGATAAAATGACATTCCACAAAAATAAGGCAATCAGGATTCAACCCCTACCATTAAATATAATTCATCTTTTTTTTTTCATATGCCAAATGTGTTCACTAGGAAGCGAACCCAGGCCAGCTTCTTGAAAGGTAGTTATGCTAACGACTAGGCCATCAACTTTATTTTTAATGGTGAGTGAATATAACGATTAACCAACTTAATACTAATATTATTATATAAAGACAGCTAAAAGTTATTTAATATAAGTTCGTTAACTTGATATATTTTATTAATTATTCATTTTTACTAATTATTCTTTTTATGTAATTATTAAAGGTTTACAAAAAAATTCAATTTTTTTTTTAAAACAAAGTAACTAATATTATGAAAAGCAACAATAGACAAACAGTCTACTTCATTTTATTATTTTCCTTAATCCAATTTATTGGAGGGAAATATAAACTTTCATTGCAATGCATTATAATCTTTTTTGAATAATCACAAGTTTTATAACAGTTATTTTAAAATTAAAAATTACATTCAAAATGCATATTTCTATTAGTATTTAAAATAATGGACGCTGATAAATAAAAAAAGTAAAACATTTATTTTTTTTTATTCAACTATTTTTTTTAAATTATTTGTTCTGGTGCTAAACTAAATTATCCAATATTGAATAATAATTACCTTTTGGAATGTTTTGCTTACACCTTCCATATAATATTGTAAATTCTATAAAATACTAGAATAGTTTTACTACTATTACTATTATTAATATGATGATGATGATGTCATAAAATTATAATAAAAAATGTTTAACGTATGACATTAAATCAATGACAATTTATTATATAACAATTGTTTCAAAATAGTCTCTCCCAACTTCCAACAAAATCATGGACTCTTATAGAATTGAAATAAAATTTATAATAATTAATAATTAACATGAATTTCTTCATTCTCTAATTTATTAGCTGATGTATTCAAAATATTTCAAAACAACATTTTTAAGAATTTAAATAATAAAGACATGTCTTGTATTTATAATGGTTGCAACAATATTGTAAAACTAACTGAAATATCTGAAGATATGTGTGAAACTGATAGTAATCATTTTATAAACAAATAGTCAGTGAAGAATATGTAAACAAACTGCATACATTGTAATGGTCAGATTTGTATATTTATGCAACAAAATCCAGAGTTCTGGCAAATTATACCAAGGCTGATCTAGATGAGGGTTGAGACCTCAAATCAGATCACACCTCCACACCTCCACCAACATTCTATGACTTTCTTACTATTCTATAAATGATATATATGAGGCTGCACTCAGAGTTTCTTAATTCATGTGCCAGCAGCATCAAAGCTTGGAGCAAGAGAGACAGGGAATAAATGACTAAATTACTAATGTTCTAAATAAAGAAATACATCTATGGCTGGCTAGACAATGCATATATTAATAACTAGCACCAAATCAGAGTAGATATGGATAAGATTTGGTAATGAATTATGAATAACACACTAAACAGTTATAACTTTAAAATATTTAATTGTAAAAATATAAGATAAATAATACAAAATATAAAAACTGCATCAGAATTTACACACACAGGTTGTAGCAATGATGAGCAAATTGGAGAAAAAAATTTCATCTGATGCACTATAATTTAAAATAGTTAATTACAATTTTAATAACATATAATCTAATCATTGCCTTTGCCAATAGTCATATCCTATGAGAATGATAATTAACAGATACAACTAATCTATTATTATCACATAATGAGCAATAAATGTTCTCTTTATGCAGATTTCATTATATAAACTAGATCTGAGTTTTAGATCAATGCTGAACAAATAGTATTATGGAGGGCGAACTGGCAATTTGTAACATAACTTTCAAGAATATGGTGCTACATAAAATAAATAAGAGATATGACCTGAATGTGCAATTACACATGGGATTCAGTATTTGGTACTCAGTTTCCATGGACCATATGACTTGCTGTCTTAAAATAAGTGAGCATTTAATTTGGGCATTGGAGCAGCTTATAAACCAATCTGGACCCTCGTGTTTCAGTTCTAAAGAAGTGAGCTGTCCGAACTAAGAATATGGAATGGACCTTAAAACCAAAGCTCATTTTAATAATTATATATATAGTAAAAATCAGTCATATATCACATAGCTTGTAGCATTTATCATAAAAAAAGCTTGTTTAGAGCTAGTAGCAGGCTCTTTATATATATATATACCAAGGCATATATTACACCTGAGTCCTTTATAAAGACACATTTAACACTTTCCAAATATAAATATTAAAATTAATCAAGTGTTAATTCTATAGTTTCATTTTGTGAAACTACTATACACCGGTTCATAAATTAGCATACATAAATCATGCTAAAAGGAGTCATTATAAGTGACCTCGTTTATTCAGTAATCCATATAGTTTATAAGAATAAATATTTGAGACTTAAAATTAACTAATTATTTATAATATCCTTTAAAATATCATTCTTTTATACTTAATTAAATAAGCATTTAATATGCAAACCTGAGTTATACAATAAGCCAAAACATAGTAGCTAAACTAATATATATATATATATATTAACAAAACATTTTGTTACGCTCTTAAATTTTACGAGATTGCAATGTACGGTGGCCATTCGAGGGCACCACTAAGCATTTCTGCCTAGACCGTATTATAAATTTTCTATAGTAATGGTTAATTTATTTACGAATGGCAATCACCAATTGCAAACCTTAAAATAATTTTCTTTCATGAACCAAAAGACTACAAAATGAAATATAAGAATTAATTATAATAAATAATAGAAAAAACAGATTGACGCTTAAATATTGTTGAAAGATTTATTACACATTTATTCTATTTGTTGACTATACCCTTCATTCACATTTGTCAAACCAAACCCTCCTGATCCTTTTTCTTTTCTAATCAAGAATTAACATGTATCGTTCTCGAAGGAACATCCACCGTCACTTTACCAATTATACAATATTTCATCAAATATCATGGTATCTAACTATGAGTGAACTCAAAGGCAACTTACTATAAGAGTGTGTTTGTTAAAAACAAACGCACTCAGACCTCCTCTTTCTAATGTTAAATCTTTTTATCTTAAATTTTTACTTGTCCTTAGATCAATTATACAATTTCTTATTCCTATCTATACATTATAAGGACACCAATCATAGAAACTAAAAGTAAGTTTAATTAATAGAATGTCCCCAAAAAAAAATTAAATAAAAAAAAACAATATAATGTGGATTAATTTGAATGAGTAAATACATCTACTTAAAGATTACATATCCCTGCCTTTCTATTGCTGAAACTTTGAGATATTTGAAGTGAAAGCTTTTCTTACTTTTTTAAAATCTATTACGCAAATGTCTCTTGAGATTATAACAAAAAAAGTCTATTTACCCTGATCGATCAGTGTAGATCCTGGGTGGGTGGAATATTTCACTCTATACTCTTCATGGTTTGTCCATGTCTTCTTCCAGTTTGTTCTCCTCAGCTAGTTCTCTATGTCCAGCATTTACAAAGCAGTTCCAGGTGGTAATAGGGAGAGGTCCCCAGCAGGAAATGTTCTGTTAGATCTAGCCACTCAACATTTTCTCCTTGCGCTTTGCAGAATTTTTTATATACTGAAAAGTGTGAGCCAAATTAAAACTTATAGATTAGATATTGACCTTGGCAGAAATACAATTAATTAGAACAAAAGGAAAGTCCATAATTTATAGTTTTTTTTTTCTAAAGTTTCAGTTCACACTTTTAATACTCTCTTCTTTTATTTCATATTTTAAAATTCCGAAGAAACATTCCAATTGATCAGCATAATAGATAGCATAAAAAAACCTCACTGACAAAGTCCCAACAATAGAATTAATTGCTTTCTTTTCCCTTCTATCTTAAGAATGTTTTTTTTAAAAAAAACTTAACGAAAGATAAACTTTTAGCAAAAATGTAAGATCTTAATCTAATTTATTTTAACTTCTTAAAACTCCATTTTAAAATTAAGTGTTAATTATATTTTTAAAATTATGTATTATAAAATGATATTTATATTTTAACAAATATATATATATGTGTATATATATATATATGAGCTGATAGAAAAGTACGTGTTTATTTATTTCTAATAAAATAAGTTTATTACAATGTCTATATTTTATTTTTACAAAATATGTGTGTATATATATGTATGATTATGAGCTGGCAGAAAAATATCAGCTCATTGCACCCTTTTCCCAAAAACAAAAAAAATAAATAAAAAAAAAAGATACTTTTAATCATGCCATGGAGTCTTTTCCCATTTTTTCTTAGGATTGCAGTTACTCTTCCCCGCAGGTTCATTACAATTTCCCCACCTAACTTTAGAATATTCCCCTTCTTCCAGATCACTATACTCCATATCGCCTAATATCTCTGGTGCTTCTTCTATTGACACATGTCAGTTCTCAGCCAACCTACGCTGAACCCCTATCAGAAGATTATATCTTATAGTCCTTATAATCTTGAATTGATCCATCAGGTAAGCCTCCAGTGCTCTAAATTTCACTGCCTGTCATTGAAAAAACTGGCTATAGGTGTCATTTTTATCCGCTCTATATTTTTCCCGTGATGTTTTCATACGTATAGCCTCTTGTTTTTCCATGCTCCAGAAACCTCTCAGAATCATCATTTTGTATTCTTGGAATGTTTGAGAGTTATAGTTCACTGCCTTCCACCATTCTCGAGCAGGGCCACTTAAATGGCTCGTTGCTATAATGACCTTCTCCTTTTCATTCGATTTATGGAAATAAAAAAAATCATTTAAGCTATCCAAATAATCAAATGGGTTTTCTTCCCCATCGCCTTTAAATACTCTTATTTGGATCAATTTTGCTAATGCTGGCTTTTCAGATTTAGTTTCTTCCTCTACTTCATTAAGTGTCCCATCACTTTCTATCTTTTCTTCCATAATCTTATTAACTTCGTAACCTGTGCTTACTATATCCCCTTCATCTTTTTTCTCACCATTTCTCTTTTTTTCATTCTTTTTTAATTCATTTATGTCTTTTCTGAGGTCTTGAATCATTACTTTTATTTCTTTAATTTCATCCCTATCTTTGATTACTATTTCTTTTAGCTCAGTGATAGCTTTTAGTATTTCTTCGAACTGATAACGCTTGAGGTTTTTAAATGTTACCACTGTGCTTTCTATGGTACTTTCATCTTCATTCATTCTATTTCTTTTTTTCTTTTTGTTTCAAACTCAAAACTCTCCCCCACTGGGACACTAACTTCTCACTTTAACCACCCGAACCTTCCTTACCACACTTTTACCCTAATCTCAAACCGTTTATTTAGTTAACGAGCCCTACATGTTGAGACGTCATTTTCTTTAATTTTACCTGCTCCTACCCTCTGTAACAAAATATTTTGTTATGCTCTTAAATTTTACGAGATGCAATGTACAGTGGCTGTTCGAGGGCGCCACTAAGCATTTCTTCCTAGACCATATAAATTTTCTATAGTAATGGTTAATTTATTTGCGAATGGCAATCACCAATTGCAAACCTTAAAATAATTTTCTTTCACGAACCAAAAGACTACAAAATGAAATATAAGAATTAATTATAATAAATAACAAAAAAAAACAGATCGATGCTTAAATATTGTTGAAAGATTTATTACACCTTTATTCTATTTGTTGACTATACCCTTCCCTCACATTTGTTGAACCAAACCCTCCCAATCCTATTTTTTTCTAATCAAGAATTAACATGTATTGTTCTCGAAGAAACATGCGCTGTCACTTTACCAATTATACAATATTTCATCAAATATCACGGTATCTAACTATGAGTGAACTCAAGGGTGACTTACTATAAGAGTGTGTTTGTTAAAAACTAATGCACTCAAACCTCCTCTTTCTAATGTTAAATCTTTTTATCATAAATTTTTACTTGTCCTTAGATCGAGTATGCAATTTTTTATTCCTATCTATACATTATAAGAACACCAATCATAGAAACTAAAGGTAAGTTTAATTAATAGAACGTCCCAAAAAAAATTAAATAAAAAAAAAAGGCAATATAATGTGTATTAATTTGAATGAGTAAATACATCTACTTAAAGATTACATATTCCTCCCTTTATATTGCTGAAACTTTGAGATATTTGAAGTGAAGGTTTTTTTTACTTTTTTAAAATCTATTATGCAAATGTCTCTTGAGATTATAACAAAAAAAGTCTATTTACCCTGATCGATCAGTGTAGATCCTGTGTGGGTGGATTATTTCACTCTATACTCTTTGTGGTTTGTCCGTGTCTTCTTCCTGTCCATTCTTCTTAGCTAACTCTCTATGTCTGGCATTTACAAAGCAGTTCCAGGTGGTAATAGGGAGAGGTCCCCAGCTGGGAAAGTTCTGTTAGATCTAGCCACTCAACATTTTCTCCTTGTGCTTTGCAGATTTTTTTATATATTGAAAAGTCTGAACCGAATTGAAACTTATAGATTAGAAATCCAATTAATTAGAATAAAAGAAAAGTTTATAATTTATAGTTTTTTTTTCTAAAGTTTCAGTTCACACTTTTAATAATCTCTTCTTTTATTTCATATTTTAAAATCCCAAAGAAACATTTCAATTGATCAGCATAATAGATAGCATAAAAATACCTTCACTGACAAAGCCCCAACAATAAAATTAATTGCTTTCTTTTCCCTTCTATTTTAAGAATGTTTTTTTTAAAAAAACTAAACAAAAGACAAACTTTTATCAAAAATGTAAGATCTTGATCTAATTTATTTTAACTTCTTAAAACTCCATTTTAAAATTAAGTGTTAATTTATATTTTTAAAATTATGTATTATAAAATGATATTTATATTTTAACAAATATATATATATATATGCGTATATATATATATGAGCTGATAGAAAAGTATGTGTTTATTTATTTCTAATAAAATAAATTTATTACAATGTCTATATTTTATTTTTACAAAATATGTGTGTATATATATGTATGATTATGAGCTGGCAGAAAAAAACCAGCTCTCTCTCTCTATATATATATATTCTAACCTAAAAAAACGAAGTAGGCTGACGTTACTATCACAAAAATAACACGTACGGGCCATTATTTCCATAACCCGGTAAAATCAGTGAGCGGTATGATTAAATATAATACGGACGCCTCCAACCCTCTATTATCTAATATGATATTTGAAAACTCTTTGTTAGGTTAGTTATATAATTCGGCTACAGAGATATGCAGCTCAGACAGAGATCGAATAAAAATAATTATCATTAATAAAATAGATTTAATAAAACCATTTAGAATAAACTAACATTCTCTCTCTATCTAAATACATTCTCTGAGCTATAAGTACTTGCACTGTTCGACAATGATGATGATGATTTTATTTCATTGTTAATATTACTGACTCAATAAAACATTCAGCAATTTGTCAATATGATCTCAATATTTTATTATTATACAATTTAAAAGTTTCCATCTCTTTAACCATGCCACACTTGTAATATTAATCATACTGAATTAATTCTTTCTTTAAGAACACTTATAATACTGACACTAATCTCAGGGTTCTCTGTTATATTTGACAAAATGCTCGGCAGTATTGTGTTGTCCAATAGAACTGACATTCTGGTTGGCTATAGAAAACATTTAACTTATTTAAATTCCAGGTGTCTTCATCCACATATCAACTATTATAATATTTAGCAAGATGATGACCTTATTAAAGAACAATGCATAATTTTGAATAATACTGCCAATTTATAATCCAGAATCTCAGTCGGAATGATGAAAAGACAAGGGTGCTTTTGTGTCCTTCCATCACCCATGACAACACAATAATTAAACTAAGCTTTAATACTTAGCAATTCACTTACATGTGTATGGAACAATGTGCAATTAAAACCTACTAGTTTGGGAATAAAGTGATTTTACACATCCATAAAATAAAATGTTTTGGTCTGAAGTTTCAATTCCATAAATAATTCTTATTAAATTAAAAATATAATGAAATATTCTGATCTGCTTAAAATTGTCTATCTAGTGTATTTAATTTGAGATTTCATAAATAATTTTGGACTCAAGAAATTATTGCAAGTATTATGCAGATACACTTTTATTTAGCACATAAGAAAATGACTCAAAACAGCTTTTAATAAGACTATATTTATTATTAAATTCTAACAAGATTCCAATTTATTCTTACAATTTAACAAAAACAATCCCTTAAGATTAACATAATAAACCAAAATTATACACTTTAGTTGATCCCATATGGATAAAATAAAATAATAACTAATAGTAATTAGTCTATGCTTTTAGACTGGGATTTGAACTACTTCTTCATCTTTGCTGTACATTTATTTAGATAAAATATAACAAAATAAATATTATTGTTGATACACTAACTTATCAGTTTAGTGTATCTTATATGAATGGCTGCTTAACTTTATTCTGACTATAGATCTGTTTTAAAATAAAAATAATTGGATTCTAGGCAATGCGTACAAACGATTATTATCATCATATCTTTAACTAAATGACAGTTTTTATTTAAATAACTTATTATAATTTATGGGTTATTTATCAGAAATTTCATTTATTATTTTAATGTTTACCTGAATAACAACTGAAGTTGTTATACACACTGTTTCCTCCGTATAAGTTATATTGTGAGTGCTACTTAATAATTAACTTGAATTAAACTTAGTATTTGAACCCTCCTTTGGCAAATAAAATTTATAAATCACACAATTTTAAACTTATTTTCTCCATTGACTCATGTGTAAATTACCCGCACTATTCCGACGCACCGTCCAGACATTGATTATATATACTAGCACTCTATTTTTACTAAATGGATCGTGAAGAATTTACCTCCAGTATACCCGTTATCTTGCCATAACTTTTAAATAAAACACAATATTCTACACCTTCCGTGGTGGAATTATCTCTATTTCTCATGAGGAAAAGGGAATAATACCGTAGATACGAAGAGTTAACGACTATCTTAAAATAGTTTGGTGGGTCCTTGCCTCTTACCTGGGCATAATAGGAACACACACCCATATAATCCTCTCATGGGATTTTAACGAACGAAATGAACTAAATACGGTATAAATGCTGATCGTCCTAGCTCTGGGAAGCGATCGCTTGGGTTATAACCATACCCGAATTCTAGATTTATTTATTCCCCTCATGGAAAATAAAGCTTTTGGGGAGATTATTTTCCATCCCACAAATAAATACATACAATTGTTACTAATGTGAATATTAATCACATATTGATGCTATTCGGGGCAAGACAAGCAAATACACTAATTACACAAAATTTATATTCCGGGGTATACTTAAATCAACGTCTGTAATCAATGGTTAATACAAAATAAACCATAATAATTTTCACCTTTGCCAAAGAAACATTCAACAAGTAATTGGTTATATAGTATTTTGAACTAAATTAAGTGAATGCGTTAATAAAAAAATAATTGGGAATAAGTTCCGCAATTAACATAGTATAAATTTGTTTTAAACTTTAAATAAATAAGATCCTGTATAGCACTTCTCTTTAATTACTTCTGATAATTTTAACTAGATATTTTATCTATTAAGTATCTGACTTTTATACTTTTACGTATTTAACATATAAATTTATACCCATAATTGCCTATCATAAGTAAACACATTTTATAAAATTATTTTCCATGTCAAATATAAATTTAACCTAGAATAATTAAAAGAAAACATACCTTTATGATTACAAGGTCATTTAAATACTACTTGAATATACATCTTTTAACCTGTTGATAAAAAAAAATATACATAATTTTTCAAATTTTAAAAAAATATTACTTAACAAGTGTTTATTATCTTTCTAGAAAAATGTTTTTCCATTGGCAATTTATTTAGATGAAGAATTTGATTCTTTCGTAGTTCACGAAGTAAAATTTTTTTTAAATAAGAAACACATTTTGATAAAAGTTGCTTCTATTCTGGCGCACTTAATAATTAAGCAAAGAAAACATAATAGCGTTGGATATTAATTCTTCTTTGAATTAACTTATATAATTTTGGGATCCAAGAAAGACAATACATAACTTAACATGACGAATATTTTGACGCTTGACGATCACATATATACAATTCTTTTTCTTTTTAATATTGGCGATACGTACCATTTTATTTAGCTAGCTGGTTTAAGAATAAACTAATGCGCGACTTTTCACGAAATATTATAATTATAAGGACTGCAGCTGACTTACATGGATATGAAGTTTTAAGGACTCTAGTTGAGGTATAATATAACATATTATATTATAAAGTTATAATTAAGTCACTTATGTTTGTAATTTTTATTCCTACTCTAGGAATTGTAAGTCTTCTTTAATAAGGAATTTCCGTAATATGCATGCATACAAAATTTTCGATACTTGCCTTGAGAAAATTTATATTTTCCTTTTAAAAACTATACAGGTGCATAAGTAAATATCCTTTATCATTCATATTATCTCTAGATAATTTTCATTGAATAAAATATATTTTAACGTGAGGAGCTTACATTATTTTTAAAAGCAGACAATTTCTTTTAAAAAGAGCGTGAAATTTTCTAGTTAACTTTCCTTGGCTTTTCTAATATGTCTTTTTAATTATAAATTTTCTTTTATACCATGAAAAAATTATTAAATAAGGTAAAGTTAACAAATAATTGATTATTTCCTGGAAATTATTTATATTACTTATTTTAAACATAATGACACTTTCCGTGATTGCTGTAGTCAATACGGTCATTTTGAACTTTAGCATAAGATAGTATAATTTTTGCGTATAAAAAGCTTTAAAATAGGTAGATGGTCATAGAAAAACAGAATATCCTATCAAATAGGATTAGCCACACATGATATTATTAAACATTTACTTGACTTATATTTATTTCTGCAATAAAAAATAATAAAAAATTTTGTTACCGAATTTCAGTACTGACTCCTCCTTGTAAAACTAATAGTCAGACTAAACTTTTTTCCAATTTTTGGTGGTCTTGTTTTATTTTAGCGACCTCTTACAGAAAAAAAATCATTTAATTATAACATAAACAAAAGAAAGGAAAAAAAAAACTTATTACAGTCATATATTTGTTCCATATGATTTAAATGAATTACAAAGTAATTTGACAAATAATGAAAAATAATAAATACATTTAATTAATAATTAGTGATGTATATTTCTTTTATACATGATTTTCTAAAATAATTTAAAAATAAAATTACCAGAAGCTATTGTTGCTTTATGATAAGACATTCATCTACTCTCCCCCCTCTACCCATCCAAAATCAATTACTGTTTATGATAGGTGCTTTTATACTATATTAAATTGCTCTTATTGTTAATATTTTAATTAAATTATTCATGCTCTTCTTTAAAAATGACATCAAATTACTAAATTTTTTAGTTATTTGCTTAAAACACGTTACAGTGAGTAAATAGCATACTTTATTAATCACTTAATATTATTATTATTTTACTTTTTTATTTCCTAGAAAAGGATAGCATTGTTTTCCTGTGGAAACGATGCTAAATAAACCAAGTGTCAATAACACTAGGTTACAATATATATATTATTATTATTATTATTATTATTATTATTATGTTCGATGCTAGCATAGTGAGACAGTATTCAAACGCTTTTCCGAGTGTAAGGCAATTAAAATAGGTTTATCCATACTTTCTGTAGATAAATGTTTTTAAAAAGGAATTTATTAGTTTATTACAACTGACAACCTCAAATTTTTTTAAAACCATTTATTGATTTATTTATCGATGTCAGCATAGTGAGATAATATTTAAACATTTGCGAGTGTAAGACAATTAAAATAGGTTTATCCATACTTTCTGTAAATAAATTTTCTTAAAATGAATTTATAGTTTCATTACAATTAACAAGCTGAACTTTTTAAAAGTATTTATTGATTTGTTTGTTTTGTTTTTCTATCTGCAGTAATATCTAATAATTTTAAATGATCTTGATATTTTTAAAACATTTTAAAATTTTATTAATACGCATGTTGTACAATAAAGATTAAAAGTAAATATTTATTTATTCATTTCTATCAGCAAATTAATGTGTTTAATAATATTAAGAAGAATTTATTTCAATTGTGAGCAATTCTCTATACTTTTCATTAATAATCTGTCATTTTTTTATTTTCAATAACTAAGCAAATTCCCGCTGAAATACCATTGGGCAGACGAGTTTTCTTTTTTAATGAGAATTTTTAAATTTGTCTACTGGATGTTTTCATACTTTTGTTCAAAATTATTTTGAATTATATTTTATAAAGTACAATTTATAAGCAAACATTTTTTTTTTTTTATTTCTAATAAAAATCATGAAAAACAAAACAGTTTAGTTTTTGTCTTTTAAATCTCAATAATTTCTGTGTTATTTTTAAATCTGAAAATTGACTAGTACAAATTAAATAAAAATAGTTGCTTATATTTTTTGGAATTGTTCTTTGTTTGAAGTAGTATTTGTTGAGGTAAATAACTATCCAGATGGCAGTCATTCCAGCTTCTCCAGTATGCATATTAGGAACTATAGAATCGATTGGAAACAGTGTTGAAATAATACAAGGTTTTAAAGTTTCTACTCCATACTTTTAACTCCACATAATCCTGTAATTTTGTTCAATTTAATTCACAAGGTTATTATTTTTCAGCTTTTTCTTTTTACTTTATTTTATAAGTGTAGAATTGAAGGCCTCTTATTCCAATTTTTTTCTCTTAATAGCCCCCCCTTTACAAATTTTGTTATATTATTTATACCTTGTATTACAGTGCATTATGGTACTAAATGGGCCAATAACTAACAGTGTGAATGAGTTAATATTTCTCAATCTAGTGGTAACCACCTGGACTATTTTATATTATTTTAAATTACAATATATTTAAAGATTGTTTATAAAATTTAGAAGAATTATAACTTGATTTTCTTTTCTTTTAATTACTGTTTAATAATAATAATAATTTAATTTAATTTATTAAACCTATAATCTTGTGATAAAAAAATCACGCACAGAGCTTAACAAAAATACATGTGCAAATAAAAT
The DNA here is from genome assembly GCA_028023455.1 of Epiperipatus broadwayi. Taxonomy (NCBI): domain Eukaryota; kingdom Metazoa; phylum Onychophora; class Udeonychophora; order Euonychophora; family Peripatidae; genus Epiperipatus; species Epiperipatus broadwayi. The sequence continues at coordinate 63,031 of JAQFVV010006921.1, read as the reverse complement.
AAAACATTAATATACAATAAAATAATTAAATAGAAATAAATGGTTTTTCATTATCATCAATTATAATCCAGTCCATAATGAATTTTCTCAATGTTTTCCTTGATAGGTCATTAACATTAAATCCAATGTTCCTTATAAAAATATTATAAAATCTTGGACCAAGGTAACATTTCTGATACCTACAATGAGTTTTAAAATATGCTGGTTCAAATAATAAATCAAAAACACTTGATCTAGTCACCATTATTGATGAAGAATTATTTTTATTCATTTCTTTATATTTAATATAATAGCACAAAATATTCACTAAAAATAATTGATGAATAGTTAAAACTCCAGCACACTTATATAATTCAAATCTTGACAAGTCCAAAGGTTTAAACAAAATAATTCTTAATGTAAAATTTTGTAGTGTTTGTAAAGACTTCAAAAAATATGCTGCAGTGCCACCCCATAAAGTTATACCATAACAAAGTCTGCTTAAGAAAATTTGCTTATATATACTTAATAGGATAGATTTATTCAAACAATCTCTTAATCTAAAGTTTTCTTAATTTTACTTGAAGCCAAAAAATATGTTTATCCCAATGTAAATACTCATCCAAAACCAAGCCAAGGTAAGAAATTGTTGAAGTCCTGGTAATTTTCTGACAAGAGGTTTGATTCACATAAGGCAATTGAATTAACAAGTCTTTTGCTGGAATATTTTTAAGAGAATATATTATGTAATTACACTTATTAATATTTAGCAGTAATCTATTATTGTTCATCCATCATGTAATTTTAAATAAATCTTCATTCACAAGTTTCTCAAGTAAACTATATGAAACTGCTGAAGTAACTAAAGCAGTATCATCTGCAAAACAAAAAATGTTAGAATGAAGAGAAAGATCAAGCAGATCATTAATATAAACAGTAAATAACAATGGACCCAGGACTGAACCTTGAGGAACCCCATATCTAATTATTTCAGAATTGCTCAAGAAATTATTAATTTTAACAAATTGGCTTCTATTACTTAAATAAGATTTAAACCATTCAAGCATAGTACTCCTTATGCCACAATGGTGTAACTTAATTATTAATATATCATGTGGAACACAGTCAAATGCTTTCCGCAAATCTAAATAAATGCCTATAGTTTTGTAACCTTTTTCTAAAGATTCAGTGATGACTGAAACATGTTCAGATAAAGCCAGTTCTGTAGATCTTCCTGGCAAAAATCCAAATTGACTATTTGAAAATAAATTATATTTTTGAAAAAACAAAACAATTCTGTTTTTTACACACATTTCCAAAATTTGAGACAATGTTGATAAAATAGAAATTGGCCTGTAGTTTTCCAAACATTCCCTATCTCCACTCTTAAAAATAGGTGTAACAACAGCAGATTTTAAACAATCTGGAAATATACCTGAATCAATAGAAGAATTAAATAAAAAAGATAAAATTGGTAAAAGAATGGAAACATTTTCAATTAATATTTTTACAGAAATACAATCCAAACCAACACATTTCTTATGTCTCATTTTATAAAGAGAATCTAAAATTTCACAATCTTCAATCTCTTTAAAAACAAAAGAATTCATGATAGATTTCTCATATTGAAAAACATGAGAACTGCAATTATTTTCAAACTATTCATTGACAATTCCACACTATGTACAAAATATTGATTGAAATGATCAGCTATTAGTTTTTGAATTATTTAAAACATCAATAGATATTTCATCTATCTTTAGTCGAGAAATTTGTGAAAATCCTTTCCTAAAAATAAATTTTTTAACAACAGTCCAAAAGTTGCTTAATTTAGTTGATTTTAAAGAATCAATTTGAGTAGAATAGAAAAACAATTTAGCTTTGACTATATCTTTCTTTATTTCTTTATCAAGAACCCTTAACTGAATTTTAAATTCTTCATTAGCAGGAAACCTTTTGAAAAGCTTGTACAATTTCTTCTTTTTGTTAACTTTTGATATTAACTCATTTGTAATCCAATCATGTCTCTTCAAATCTTTCTTTTTTATATATTTTATAAAAGAACAATAGTCTATAAACTCTTTCATCTTGTCAACAAAGAATGAAAATGCACAATTTACATCATTCAACTCAAAGATTAAATTCCAATCATATTTAGTAATTAAGGAATGCAAACGATCATGAGATAAAAGTTTAAAACACTTTTTACTATGAGAAAAATTGTTTTTAAAAGTAACAACAATTCCTTTGTGATCTGTAAGACACCAATCCAAAAAAGATGTTTTCAAAAGAATATTTTCAGGACATCTAGTGAAGATGTAGTCAATAAGTGAAGATGATGAAGATGTAACACGTGTAGGATGAAATAAACATTGAATAAATCCAAAAAGTGACAGCATATTTAAATAATGTTGAGCAGCAACAGAAATTTCACCAGAAATATCAATGTTCAAGTCACCAACAAGAATAATGAATTTATCATTTAATCTAGTAAGTAATTCACTGAGTTCATCATTGAAACTTTCAACTGTATGACTGCAAGACCTATACAGAGCAATAAGTGTTAATTTGTCAGAACCTAAAATGAAATTTAAAACAAGACACTCTGAAGAATCAAAAACTGCATCAATAGAAGTCACACAAAGCACTGATTTATAATAAACTAAAACTCCACCTGACCTATTATTAATTCTAGAATTAATAATTGATGTATATCCCTCTAACTCATACAGTCCTTTTTCACATTCCTTAATCCAGATCTCAGACAAAATTATAATATCAAATGAATAATCAAGTGAATGTAAAAAAATTAACAACTCATCAAAGTGTTTCCTCACACTACGAATATTTATATGAAAAATCTTAAAATTGTCAATAGCCAAATTATCTTCTCCTGTAACAATATTTTTAAAAGATAACCCATGTCATAAATTAGACAAATCGGATTCAGAACCAATCCTAATAGCCCTATCCCCTGTATCTTTCCTCAACCAAATTTTTCCATCTTTAATCCAAACAAACTTATACTTATTTTCTTTAGCCATAGTACGAACTTACCAAAATAATTTCCTATTTTCAGGCACCAAATCTTCATTTAAATATATATGCTTATCAACTGTAGCAATAGGCAAAACATCAGATAGATATAATTTAATTCTTTTACCTCCTAACAAGAATAAATCTCTTACCATTTTACTAACAAAATTAACTTTTATTACAGGCCTAAAACTACCTCCATATTTTAATCTATAAATAGAATTAATCTAATTTTTATTGAAGTCAGACAATTCTAATTTTTTAGCTATATTTTCAACAATATTAAATAAATTTTCATCATTAGCATATTCAACACCAACAATTTCAATATTGTTTTTTAATCTCTGCTGCTTTAAATAAAATTTTTTTTTTTTGCAAATTGCATAACAAAGAATCTTGTGCTTTAACTTTTTCTTGCATTTCACTAAATTCTCTAATCAATATTTTTATATTATTTTGAACTAATTCAAGTTCTAAAGTAAGTTTAGCAAAAGGCTGAGATAAGGAATCAATATTATTCTGTAAAACAGGCAACATATCAACTTTTTTATTCATCTGCTGAAGTAATTCAAGACTAGAATTATTATCTAAAGAATTAGATAAGGAATCAGAACTAGATCCATCATTTAAAGTCAAATTTAAATTAGTTCCTGCTCTACAATTTTTACACCTTCATAATGCTTTATTTGTAGATGACATATTTTTAAATGTCTTTTCACTCACTGTACTACATTTAAAATGAACATTCCCATTACAACCCAGACAAGTTATAAAATTTCCACCAAAAGGAAGAGCTTAATGACAAGAATTACATTTATCCATAATAATAATAATAAAATTTTAAGTTTTAAAACCAAACAAAGAAAAAAAAATTAAACTAATTGAAATTCCAACAGAGATTAAAAAGTAAGATAATTAAAAATCTAAAGTAAAGATAAAAAATAAAATAAAACAAATCAATTAATTAAAAAAAAAAAATTCCAACAAAGATAAAAAACTAAGATAAAAAAAAATTCTAAAACAAGATAAAAAATCAAAAAGAAAGAAAAAATGGCTACTTAAAAATAAGTTAAAAAAAATCAATAACTAAAAATTGAAATATAAAACCATTAGAAAATAAAATACATACAAAACAACATCAATAAAATCTCCAAACTCTACTTAATAATAGCATCACAAATAGAAAAAAAAAACTTAACCAAATAAGAATTATAGAATTCAAAAATCAGAGACAAGTAACACATGTTAACTCTACAAAGTCAGCAGCAATAATAATAATAATAATAATAATAATAATAACAATGACGTGCTAAATATTTTCATACTTCCAGATTGGTTTAATACTATTAACATATTATTTGAAATAGAGCTGCCACTGGAACATGTGATAAAAATGTTTATGAAATCGATATCCACTCAATCAGATTTTCCAGTGTCTTTAACTGTCCAAGTCATCATCACTTTAAGGATCTTTATGGGTGAGCTTTTGCTTAATTGGAAAATTATAATCCAACAAGCATTTCAATCTAACTGATTTTTACACACTGATTTTCAATATATTAATAAATTATTATTAATTAACATGTAAAATTTTACATTCTGGATCACTTAATAAAGCTTACTATCATTGAGCCAAAACACATGGATACAATATTCGTTTACTGTTTCAAAAGCGAAAATTTTTAATTTTTATATATAATTTTTATATAGTAGGTAATAATAACTTAAATAAGAGAAAATATATTTATTTTCCCTCTTAGTAAGCATTTTTTTTAAAAAAAATAAAATTATTGGCACTTTGTAGACACATTTTTTTCATGTATTAGTTTGTTGAATGGTGTGGTATTAAACTGTGGGCCTTGTGTGTTCCTTTTGGGCTTTCAGGGGTTGGCAGTATGAAAGCATTCTCCCCAACTTAAGTAATTATTTGGAAAGGTCCTTCATATACATTAAGAAATTTCATATACTGATTTTTCTGCACATTGCTAACATGAGGGGTACAGAATAGTACAAGGTCTCCAACCTTAAATGGATGTGGCTTAGTTTTGGATTGTTTCACCTGTTTTTGAACCGTTTTTATGAGCCTGTTATGTGCCCTATCTATGTCACTGTCTTTATCGATCTCCATAATGAAGGGTAATGGAGTGTTAATTAGCAGAGGTTCTCGCCGCCAGTAGTGTAATCGGATAGGTGTAAATTTTGTAGACTCATTGAAAGTAACATTAATATAGTGAGTCAGTTCATGAAGCTTTTTCAGGCATTGTTTATGGTCACCTTGCACATAGACCCTAAAGAGTACTGAACTCACGCATCACACGCTCGCAAGGATTTGATTGAGGGTTTCTTTTTGAACTCATGACATGTTTAATACCTTCCATTTGAATCCATTGGCTCCATTTTTTTGATATAAAGGCAGTGCCATGATTGGTCATGATTATATCACATTTACCAACTAATAAAAACTGGTAATCAGTTAAGTACCTGATAATACTTTTAGCATCTGTTCTTCGTATAGGATATGTGGAAACTAACTTAGAGAACGTCATATGCAACTAATATAAATTTTTGGCGGTTGTTGGGTGGGAGAGGTCTGTAAAAATCAAGCGCGAGCAATTAATTTGGTTTACTAGAAATTATTGGCTGTAAAGTACCAGCAAATGATTTGGTACAATGTTTTATTTCGTACAAATATGCGTTTTTATCTTTTTCACAATCTCTCTATACATGTGAGGCCAAAAATAAGGTTTTTATACATGGTAGGTCTTTGGGGCATCAGATTGTCCATATTTACCATGGACATATTCGATTAATTTATTTACAACACGACGGTATGATGACTCGCCATGATTTATCATCTTTTAAATTAGACTTATACATCAAGATCCCATGATTAAATTTATATCTTACAATTATTTTCTGAATATTCTTATCATTATTATTATTTCTAAGATGAGAATTTTTCAAAGTAGAAATAATATGGTTTAATTTTCCATCTTGATTCTGAATAGCCGCAAAATGATCATAGTCTTGTACTGAAGATTCATCCACAATTTGGTTTAAGTTATTTACAATAATATGTTGAGTATCTGGATGTTGGGGTACAATACAGTGTGGCGGTTCAGAATATCAGCTGGAATATTTTTTCTACCTTCAGCATATACAATGCTATAGATGAATTGTTGTAGATATAAGCTCCACCTAATGTCTCATTATTGAGATAGCTTTGGTTTAAAAATTCCAAACTTCTATTATCTGATAAAACAATATCGTCGGAGCCTAGCAAGAATTGGCGCAGTTTCTGAAATGCCCAAACAACTGCTAGTGCTTCATTTTCCATGATGGAATAGTTCAGTTCAGCCTTTTTCAAACATCTACTCAAAAAGTAGAGAACTTGAGGCTCCTGATTATTGTCAAGTTGATATATTACTCCTAGACCAGCACAGTTTCTGAAATACCCAAACAACTGCTAGTGCTTTCTTTTCCATGATGGAATAGTTCAGTTCAGTCCCTTTCAAATGTCTACTCAAAAAGTAGAGTACTTGATGCTCCTGATTATCAAGTTGATATAATATTATTCCTATTCCATAGTGACTACTTCTGTATATTAATTTTTTTTTAAAATCAGGGTAATGTAAGATGACCTTGAGGAAAGTAGCCTTGACTGTTAAACTCTTTTGTATGATCAGTAGTCTAACCCCACCTCTCGGATTTTTTTAACAAGTTGTATAATTGAATGGTTTAACTGGCAATGTCCTCATAAAACTTGGTGATAATAGTTGCATAGATTGAGAAAAGAGCGAAGTTCCTTTTTAGTTTTAGGAATGGAGAAATCCTGTATAGCAGTAATCTTTTCTGGAAGGGGCTTGATCCCATGAGCATTGACTAAATGTGCCAAGATAATGATTTCTTCTGCAATATTGCATTTCTCCAAGTTAACCTTTAAATTTTTGGAGGAACACTCTTGAAAAACATTTGCAAGTGTTCCAAGTGCTCTGCTAAACTACTTGAAGCGATGACTATATCATCCACATACATAATGATTTTCTCTTAATTGTTTTGAAAAAATCATGTCTAGGCAAGTGATCAGACCAGCACCACTATTAACAAGACCAAAGGGCATTCTTGTAAAAATATATGATTGGGCCTGGAAACAGAAAGCCGTATATTTTTGGGATGTCACAGTCCTAGTCTGGACAGCTTCGGTCTTTTTTGCTTGGATTCTGAATTCTGTTACACGAATGTACAAACTTGACTGTTACACTAGGCATCTGATCAGACCAGCTCCACTATTGACAAGACTAAGGGGCATCCTTGTAAAAATATATGATTGGTCCTTTAAATGGAAAGCCATATATTTCTGATCGTCATGAAGTGGTATTTGCCAATAACTGGCCGTAAGATCAAATGTGGAAAAAATTGACCTTTTAAACTTAACCAAGAGCTCATGTACTGGTGGAGGAATATCACTCTCAGGGACAGTCATTTAGTTTAACATTCGAGCATCCAGGCAAACTTAAATGGTGCTATCCTTTCTAATAATCACAAGAGGGTTAACATAAGCAGAAGGGCACTTCCTAATAATTCGCCATTCCAACATACGGTCAATTTGACTTTGTACCTCACTTTGATATTGGTAAGGAATGGGGTACATTTTCTGTTGGAAAGGTTCAGTGCTCCTCAACTTAATCCTACGAGTATATCCTTCTATTATACTTGGGACTTTAGAGAAAATGTTTTTATATTTATATCATTCATTAATCAATAAATCTTCACCATAATCTTTTTAAAAACTTTTATTTTCATCATATATATTTAAAATCCTTTCATATTCTTCATATTCCAATGTTTCGATTGTTTTTAATTACAATCATTTTCAAGGCACTACAAAATACACAGAAATAATTGAATAAACAAAAACAGAAATACATCTTATAACTCTATATAAATACCAGAAATTGTATTATAATAATTTAAAAATAAATAATCATACATATTATACCATTAAATAATACATTTACATATAAATTTTCCATTATTCCTAAATTTAGAGCTAAAATATCTGATTTTAGCTTTTATACTAATATCACTTAATGGGTCATGGATGCACAGTAATTGATTGGGGAAATTATGTGATCCATGTTCTAACTGAAAGACATGATTTCTACAGGTAAATAAATTTTATTGATAATCAACTATACAATTATTGTTAATCATGAAGTCTGAGCCTATGATGGCTTCATGAATCAGTCCAGGCATAACAAGAAACACATGCTCAAACTCAATTTGATTAATTTTAAAACCTATCCAGACCTGTTTATTACAAAGCTTGGTCCTTTTTCCATTAGCTAATGTTACTTGAATTTGTTGTATTGGTGATGAGGGAACGCCAGATGATAAGTTCAAATTTTATCATATGTAATTTCAGACAAGATGGATGCTTGGCTGCCTGAATCAGTTAGAGCATCTATACTTATCCCCTCAATAACTAATTTTATAACCAGGCAGTTATACATAATGGGTGGTTCACCCGGGGTGCAGGGTTCTAGATAATCAATATCAAGATCAAGGGTGTTTAAGATCCACATCACTTTGTCCCTTCTTTTGTTTTCAGAAGGTCCTTGTAAGAAGAAACTATTGTACAAGAACCCATTCAGTTTAAAGTTTCAGATTTATTTTGGGCTTTGCCTTAACTTTCTTAATTATAGTGGTTGTACCACTATTTGAAGGTTTATTGTTTAATGTAACCGGTCTGCTTTTTGACCTACTTAATTGCCTATTAGCATCAGAATATGGAGAAGGCCTCAGCTTGGAGGAATATATCATTTTAAAGGTTTCTGAACTCTTGGGGTTTCTCTTACATTTATATTTGTTAAAGGATAACTGGGTCTTTTTTTATTAACTCTGGGATGATTTCCCCCAGTATATTCAGAGATTTCAAGAGCATCGAGGATTTCCGACACCTCAATAGTATATCGATCAGCAGTTATTAGGACCTGCTCTATTGATCTAGGTAGATTGTGGTGGAGAATTCTCACTATCTGATGCTCGGAAAGGGGGAATGCTGTCAGTGTTTTTAATCTTACTGCTTGCCCTCGGAAAAATTGTGAATAACTTCCTTTATGTGGGCTGTATTTTTCCTGGGAGATTTGATAGCAGATATTATCCTGCTTGCCATCTCTCCAAAAGAACATAAGTATCATGTGTTTAAAGTTTCCATATGTGGTTGGCTTATCAAAAAGAGACTGCCACCAATCTCTAGCCGAAGCATACAGTTGGTTGCATGATATGGCCAATTCTCATTTTCTGCCAATCCACACAAAGAGAACAACTCCTCTAAACTATGTTAGTACTCGAAAGGATTTTCTTTGGGCTCTCCCTTAAAAGGTTTAAATGGATAAACCATAGAGCCATAGAGCTGGCATTGTTCGGGTTTGCTTCTATGGTTCATTTTGTCTGTTTTATCTCTGAAAAGTGGGTAACAATAGGCTCTCTGTCTTTGAGTGACATATTATTATTAGTAGTAGGACTTTCTTGTTTCATGCAAGTTTCTATTGGACTAACCAAATTAACATCAGCTCTGTCATTTAGATCTCTGGACAATAGTTGGGTTTCCTTGGATACTTTCCCTTCTACTACCTGTACTTAATATTTGGGCTTTTTTATTACTCTTTTCTAACAGCTCTACTACATACTTTTCTTGTTCCTTTTTAAACTCTTCAAAATATTTATCAAATTCAATCTTTTGTTCTTTATCACAGTCCGAATAAATAGCTTCCTTTATTAAACTTTCATTAAGTTCTTTCCACAATTCTTCTACATTGCTTCCTATTTTATTTTTAAACTCGAGATTTTCTTCTGTATGTCCTTTGTATTTGACGAAAACATCCTCAATTTTATGTCTCATTTCTAATTTGAATTGAATTTGTTGATGCATAATCTCTTCCTCAATACTTATCTTTACCTTTTCAACTTCATCCTGTAATAGAGTAAATCTTTCTTTGGTATCACCTCTGCTAGCTTCTAAATCATGGCACAAACTATTAATATCTTCCTTAGCTCGCACATTATTATGATTACAACTCAAATCTAAACTCACAAATCTATTCTTGAGTTCATCTACATCAGTGTTTTTAAAATCTTCCAACTGTTCTTTTATGGATTTTTTCAGTGAACTCTTAACATCCTTATTACTTTTAATTATTTTTTTTCTAAAATTTCCCTTGATTCTTTAATTCTCTATTTCCTCAAATCTCTTTTCAAATCCCTCCATCTTCTTTTCTAACATTGTTATACCCCTTATTATTTTTTTCCATTTTATTCTCTAATCATCTTGTATTATTCTCCATTTTAATTTCCAACTCCCTTATCACATTCATTACTTTCTTTCATTTCCTTTTTCAACTCTCTTATACTCTCATTATTTTCTTTTCTATTATTATCTATTTTATTTTCCAGTCCTCTTAGATTCTCATTATATTCTTTTTTATTATTTTTCATTTTCTTTATCATACTCTCATTATTTTTTTCCATTTTACTTTTCAACTCTCATACTCTCATTATTTTCTTTTATTAATTTCTTCATAAATTCCATTAGGGTTTGATACATTATATTTATATCAATTTGTTCAAAATTAGTACCACCAGTAGGGATTTCCTCTTCAGACTTCCCTGTTTTTTGAGATTCAAAGTAGAAAACATCCGAATCTCTTATTATGGGTACTTCTGGCGTAGAAGCATCTATTGGAATGGGACTTTCTTCTAATTCACTCATTTTGTTAATATTTTCTTATAATATTTTTTCTAATTCACTCATTTTGTTAATATTTTCTTATAATAATATTTATGACTATACTATTTAATTTGGATTAAATTGAATTAACTCTGTATACATTTCAACACTACTCTTTTTTCCATCGACCTACAATTCCACATAAGTCTACACAAGAAGAAAAAAACACTTGTCCATATGCTAGACAATGTATACTCTACCTCACTATTAAGTCTACACAAGAAGAAAAAAACACTTGCCCATATGCTAGACAATGTATACTCTACCTCACTATTTTAAGTTTTTATGCCTACATCAATGTACAACTCTAAACATGTTGCAATCTTATGCCAATTAAACCACCATTTAACATATTGCTATCGAGGATATTTTATTATATAATAATATACAAAGTACACCATGTAATTTATTTATGACCATTTCTAAAACTTATTTGAGTCATGATCATCCACATAATCTTAAGTTAGTATAAGTTGTTAAATTCAGAAACATCATTCACAACTAGGTCACACTGGTTCTATTTTAAAAATCATTTTTTTTAGAATAACTACAACATCTCAAGCAATAATTGATACTTTAATAATCGGGCTCACACGTTTCAGGGTGCCATATTCTCCACTGTAACCTTCTTACTAATCTAGCTATTCAGCGTACACATTTGGGAGCCATATCCTCCTCTGTAACCTTCTATCATTAACTGTCTAATCAATCTAGAATATATGCCTAAAAATAAATGTTAAACTAAAGAGAGGATTTCTTTATTGACTAAGCTTGCATGAAACTATAAACTTAAAGAAGATTACAAGGTGATTAATGAAGATAATAACTTCTGGTCAAACTAGCTTTAAAATCCGCAAACAAACAAACAAAATGTTATGAAATAAATTTAATATTCATCAAACCAATAAATAAATAATAATTAGATTGATGAAATGAATATGAAATTAAAATTATAAATTAAGCAATAAGTAAACTAGGATGTAGATGACTAAATGGATAATGAAAAGAAGTAATAATTAAATAATAAAATGAAAGGAGTCTGAGAATGAAGATAAAAGATTGAATATGTATCAGAATAATGAATGATTGAGATGATGGTAGAATAAGAGATAATAGATGGTTAAGATAATAATGGAAAAAGTGCTAGTGAATGGTGAGTTAATTAGGATAATGAATTAGGATGAAAGAAGAATAAAGAAATAATGAAAGATTGAAATGACAGATGAGAAGAATGGTGATGATGGATGATGATGTCCAGAACTCTAAATTGATATTGAATTAAAGAAATAATGAAAGATTGAAATGACAGATGAGAAGAATGGTGATGATGGATGATGATGTCCAGAACTCTAAATTGATATTGAATTAAAGAAATAATGAAAGATTGAAATGACAGATGAGAAGAATGGTGATGATGGATGATGATGTCCAGAACTCTAAATTGATATTGAATTAAATGATTATAAGATAACTAAATAAAATAGGGGTTTCAAGCTTACCAAAACCACAATATTCACCATAAAGTCAAAACAAACTATACATTTAAGACAAAAGAAGCAGTTTATACTTTAAAGTTTGGTTGACTTTCATAAAACAGTGAATGTAACACAACTCAAATCCAGCTACAATAAATAACTAAATATAAAATTTACCATAAATTCTAATCCTATATTGCAAATTAATAACTTATTCTTCTCAGGGTTCATATAACTTAAAGCTTGTTATACAAGATATACTTAGGTCAGTGAGAGGGATTTTGCCATTATCCAAACATAAAGCACAAAACTGCTCTTAATACCAAATCAAATTAACAAACAATATTTATTAATTTCAAAGAAACTTTATAAACTCCATAACTATTATATACTTGGAGCTTCAAGAAATATGAATAACTTTTCAATAGCGAAACACAATAACTTACCAACTTCCTTTTCTCAATTAATTATAAACAATGTTGTCAAGATCAGTGAATGATAGATCTGTGGGTTCAAATAAACTGATTAAACCAATATTAAGTGTTTATATTTTAGTATACCACTTAAAATAATAAGCACTCTAGGTTAATACTATTTGATTATTAAGTAATGATGCCTTAGGTGTACTCATAAATCACAGAGCTTACCAAAATTATTTTGGTATTCCAACATATAGTTATTTATACTATATTGATCGATGATGATTTCCATATGATCAGATGATATGTCGATAGCAATAACAATAATAATGGGTGTGTGTGGTGATTAGCAATAAGACCACTAACAACTAAATAAATTTTTAACACAGGATTTATTTATGTTATTTACAAATTTATTTCAGCCACATTGCATGAAATAAGATGAATACATTAAACAAAATCAGAAATGGAAATTACCATTGACTACACACATAGTAAGTCAGACAAACTAATACAGTGATATTCATAGTATCACTATTATTATTGGTTATGTTTCTATTATTATTCTATCTTATAGAATAGGATAATTAAACTTTATTTAAGCTAAATTAGCACATAAATTACAAAACAAAAACTGTATTTAGATCTTTGGGATATACACAATTTTTTTAAATGTAAAACTCAAAGTTACATTTTAGGGTATAAACTGTTGCTATTTTGTTTATCAGAATATGATAAGGACAATTATCATATTCAATACAATTAACAATTATTAGCATTTGCTATAAAAAGATTCATTGTATTAATATGGGGACAGACATCAGAAGTCAAATGCACCCATGACACCAAAACATTGCCTATGTCCACAACCTAATCATTTTAATAATTAACCTATCTTACCAATCCATCGGCGAATCACTGCTTGATGAAGGCAAATCAACATTGTTCATGTGTATCTCTTGCTCTTTCATATAGAAGTTTCTACAATCACTAGTATGTTTTGGTTTGTTTGTTTACAAACTGATGAAGCATCCTATAACATCATAAAGGCACTACTCCAATTAGGCAAACACTATAGATAGACCAGTGTCCTTTAATCTAACTTTATTCTATCCTTGCTATTTGATTTTGAAATACTAACCTTTACCACACCCGGTGGAAAACTATGTAACCTCATGAGGTACAAAACACTAAAAGGAGGCTCTACAAAACAACATCATAGTTGTACAATAATATGGCCAATTCTAATACCTTCTCAAGTGTGGGCATTCACTCATCACAGGGAAATATAATTCAGACCATGGATATCAACCTCTCTTGGGATTAACTATGCTAACTAAGCATTAACTATTAATCAGCCTTAACAATACCATTTTCTCATGTAATCAGCAATTGGAAATTTTCCATCAGCCCATGCACAATATTAATATTACTCTATTTGATGCCATTATATTTGGCACATACTTATCAGCTTAAAGCTGTCACAATTCCTTATCAATCCAATAGCAAGATAAAATAACACTAACAATAATAGTGGAAACAAATATTCCATTTCACAATGCAGAAACTATTAATATATTAATAAACAAATCACCAACATAAAAGTCAAATATGACCATTAATTATTTTAAAATAATAATTATACTTTTGTTATTACAAGCCATACACATGTAAACAATGAAGATCAGCCTACATTTTATATTTAAAGAGATGTTCATTCATAGCCAAAATTAAGAAATGAAAAAACCTTATATCAATTGTTTCATACAAGAAAACAATTGGGTCATTATAGTATATCTTTGACAAAATTTAGTCTGTTCACCCTTCAATAATACACTAAAATCTGTTTCAAAAATGCGAGAGGTAAATATCTCTCTCTGGATAAATGATATTTAATATGTTTTCTTTTATCTGGGAAAATAACAAAAATATGTGTAATAAATGTATATATCTTTATACATCTCTTCATCCTTAGTAAATATATTTTATATCACAGTATATATATATATAAATCCCTGAATAATACATGACAATAATAATACTGGATCACTGAATAAAACTTACTATCATTGAGCCAAAATATATGGTTACAGTATTACAGTATATATATTCTAACCTTGTCTTGTGCATCCTCACTTCAGAATAGTATATGATATAAAATAAAACGAGTTCTAGCTCAGTTAATAATTAATAAATAAAATATTCAGCATTAAAATTAAAATGTTTCACTAGCTCAAATTTAAAATACGAATAAGGTTCAGTTTATAAAAATAAATTAAATAAATATTTAATATTTTCATGAGACTTGAAGTGAAAATACAGGTGACAAGATAGATTACATTGAGCCAATATCCCACAGGATACTACCTCAATGGCATAAGAACACTATCCCCCTTTATTACTATTTCAAATAACAAACTCATAGTATTCTTACGACTTTAATAACTTCTACTCACTAAGATTAAGTTAATAATTAAATCTTAATCTCCTATTTGTAATAATCTAGCTCAAATAAAATAATCTC
Organism: Epiperipatus broadwayi; assembly: GCA_028023455.1. Classification (NCBI taxonomy): domain Eukaryota; kingdom Metazoa; phylum Onychophora; class Udeonychophora; order Euonychophora; family Peripatidae; genus Epiperipatus; species Epiperipatus broadwayi. The sequence goes on along the minus strand of JAQFVV010006921.1, from coordinate 47,809 downwards.
AGGTTCATAAAGTTTATTCTAAGTTAATTTAAAAATACGGTAGTAAAATATGAGAAGGGATTTTATGTCATAATCTACTACACTGAAACTAATAATAATATTCTTCATTGTTTAACTACTACTGGATATCTTTTCTTTTCATTATATTTTTATTACCATAATAAAATAATTTTATATAATCTTTTACCTTCATGTAATAATATAATAAATACGTGGTAGCATATGATAATCTGATAAACAAAGGATGTGTGGCAACTGATAGCATATAATTCAGTATACTATTGTGATAACTGATTTATGACCAATAAAACAATGTAAAATTATAATTATTTAATTAAAAGAATACCAATAAAATATTTAAATTCTTAAATATAACTCTCTATTTATCTTTTTGTGCAAAATTATATTTTTGTTTCAATTGTTATGAATATCGTGATTTCATGCAGTGAAGTGGAGAAATAAACAACCAAGACACAAAAATTTTGAAAAACAAATTTTAACAAAGTTTATTAACAACAACAAATAAAATAAACAATTTATGTACACTATTTACAATGGATATCCTTATTTTAATCTTACATTTTTATCTACTAAGTTATATAAAAAATAGTTTATAGTTTAGTTATATCTTTATTTATACTTAAGACAAAATATAAAAAATGTTACCATTTGGTTTCTCATTATGGTTAACTTATTATAAATATATTTACTTATTAGCAGAATATTTCATCCTAAATATTATTAAACTATCTTATTTTTAAAAAAAAAATTCATAGGAAAACATTCTACAGAAAAAAAAAAAATTAACTTTATAATGAGTATGGATTTCTCAAAATATTAAAAAAAAATTTCATCTTGCAAAGTCAAAGATGTTACATAAAATATTCATCCAAAATTCAGTATTAGATTTTAGTGTTTTATCACACGATGTTTACTAATCATAATATATTCTTATTTAGCCTTACTTTAGTATGATATAAGTGTAATAATCAATATATTCCTGTTATTCAATAAACAAAAAATATACTATGCATATTCCCTACATTTATTGTATATTATTGTATTTTAAAAATATGCAATACTTATTTTTCTCTTAAAAATAATAATAAAGCATTAAAAAAAATAATCAACATTTTAAAGAAAATATCTTGTTTAGATACTCTATTCCAAAATTTATATTTCATTTCCGAAATAAATTCAAAAATATATTCTATGATTCTTTCCTTTCCTTAGGATACTTTGGACCTTCAATTTTAAGTTATAAAGTTCTATTCCTTCTAAGAAAATAAACCAATCTTATACAAAACGATAGCATAACCTAAGTTCTAAATTATTTATCATTTCTTTTCAAAATATCTTACTGAACGATGCAGTTACATGAAATAAAGTTAGCGAAACAGATGTATAGGATTTAAGGAAGAAAGCTAGAGTATCACTCTTAACATATCTCAAAAAATCATGGCACAGTGCAAAGAGGTATGACCTTTACCTGTCTAATAAACTCTAATACATGAACGATGTTAAAGCTATTTCTTCAGCTTTATTAGAACATCAAATATTTAAAGACATATAAAACACTGTCCAAATAAAATGTGTATCAGTCATAGGGCGTTGTTAACTATGCTGATAAGCACATAAAGACTAAATATTATTTCTATTCCTTATCATATCCTATTTTTTTTAAAAAATACATCATCTTGGTTTCCTGCTAACTATAGTACTTCCAAGCCACTATCTCAACATTATTTCTCAAGATTTTTCTACATCTTACATCGATAAATAACTATCTGCATTTACAAAACAATAAATAAAATTCATTGATAGTTTAAAAACAATTTCACTGTTCCATAAGACAAGTTTGCTTACTTCATTATTCTATATGTTTAATCATATACAATCTACTTAGACAATATTTGAATATCCAATAACATGAAAGTTCTAAAAGAATCACATATTGTTATTATGTTGGATTATATCACTAATATATAAAAAAAATAATCGTCATATGCATATTTTCAAATCAATCCTATCTCATAATGTTTTTTTAAAATGTTGTATGAAAATGTGTTACATATAATTAAAACTTTTACACTTCATTCTTAGATTCATAGATGATCTAAAGAAAACAAAATATACATTATAAATTATTAATAGTTATTATTATTACCAAATAACCCTTTTTATCTGGTCATCATTTTTAGTAGGCTTCTTCCATCCACTGGATATAGAAAAACATTGCATACATAAACGAAAAGACACATCCATACGTTTTATTTAAAAATATTCTTATCTAAATTATTAGATTATATTATAAATTTTATGTTATTAACAAATTAATGTTTTATGTTTTCCTAATCTTATAAATAGAAAAATTTACATTTAACTAAGTTAGTAAAATAAAAATTTAAAACTATAATTACGTCTTCACTTGACCATAGTTCATGATAAAATCCAAAAATGTTTATTATTTTCTCTAGAGTTTTAAAATGTTATCTTCCAAGCGCGTTAAAGTTTAAAAATAAAAATAATTATTAATCCATTTAGTAAAATTTATAGAAAATAATCCTGGGTCTTTACTGTTCAGAATGAAAATTATTAAACTGTAATATTAAAGAATTATTCCCTACACGACGCTCTTCAATATCTCTGATTGCATCACTCTGTTCAATTTAACTTAAGTTATCCGGTAAACTTTTACACAATATTTGTATTTTTATGGATCCATCCTTTATTTATCTACTATATGTTCATTTTTTTATGTAGGTTTTATTTCTTAATAAGTTCTTTTTACTTCTTGTAAAATATATATTTAAAAAAAATGTTTCCTTCAAAAAGGACTAAACATTCTATTTCTTTCATTATATTTTATGGTAACTTATACGATATAAATATCTTATTCTTTTTTTTAAAAAAAACTCCTGGATAAGCTTATAAATAATGCATCACAAATTTTTTTAGACGGCCAATAGTTTTCTGTTTAAGCTTCCAGCATAATGCCCTAATTATTTTTATATGAGTTAGAATAATCCTCCGGTTGAGCATAAATAAAGCTGTATTATAATTTAAACATCCATCTCTATTGCGTAGTTTAGGTTAAACTTCAGATAAAATACTCCTGGCAAGTAACTTTTAAACTCTCTTTTGCAAAATACTTTTAAAAATATCAATTAGTTTCTTGCAAATAAAACTATAAGAAAGTATTAAAAAAAAAATTGACTAAAATAAAAATTTTGAAGTACTATGTCTTCGATAGTTACTAATATACCTTTCTCTGGTTTCAATACATTATTCATCTTCCCTTATACCCCCGTGCAATTCATATTTATAGTCTGTAAGAATACCTCATTTGATTGGTTGATTCTTACTTTAACTTGAGAACAAATTTACATATTTTCAATTTATAGCAGAATTATATTTGAAAATAAAAAACTATGACGTAATGAACCGAAAATATTATTTAAAATATTACTTTTAAATCAATTAGTATTTTATTAAAACTATTTAAACATTTAAAATAACTTTTAAAATAACTTTAATAACTTATTCCATTTATCTATTTTTATTTAAACAAAATATTTAATTTTTTTTTTATTAACTGTATTCATCTTTATTCCATCATTTAAGCATGTTATACGATAGTTAACTTAATATTTATTATTATTTGCTTTTATGATAGGCAATAATTCTATTCAATTCTATAACTTTTAAAATATTTTAAACCTTGTTACTTTAAATACAAACAAGCATGTGTGTGAAAGTATGAAGTATACAATTTTCAATCTATTTCTCTGCCTAGACTAATAAAATTGCTACACTTATTATATTTAATAATATAATTATAAAATTTGGAAGAACAATTTAGAAAATATAGAAAGAATTAAATACAATTCTCACTATCATAAAGTTTATTTTTAAAATATATTATATTAATTTTGACTATTAAATATGATTATAAATTTAAACACTGTATTTATATTTATTAACTTATCAGTTTTAAACTATTAAATTCGAATTTATTAAATATACTTTTAATGTTTATAGATGTGTTATTTAATATGACCAGCTTTTACAACCATATGAAACAATATTTTAAGCTTTATTTAACTATTTTTAAATGATTCGTTATAATTTTATATATTACGTATTTACTTTAGCTTCAAATTGTACTTTAAAAATATAATCGACAAACTATAATTAATGTATTAAAAGAACATATTCTAAAATTTTTAGTAATTGACTGAGATGGACTATTACTGGCCTATAGAAAAGGGCACAATATATATATATTGTAACGGTATGCACCCTCTCAACAAGAGAAGTTAAGGCAGTCGCATCTCACTATAGTGAGATTTAAGCTCTTCATATAGGATACCACAAATGATGTGATTTAATTTTGATATAAAACTATATCTGTTCCCAACAAATAACATTATTAATAAATTATTATTTCTAAACCATATCAAATCAATTGTCACTTTTAATTAATTAACCGTTATTCTCAGATTTCTTCAGGGGTTCCTATCAATATTCAAAGTAATATTAATATCAAATCTCACTAACTCATTAAATAAAATAAAATTGAAGACTTCATTTAATTTAATATAAAAAAAACAATAATTATTTAACAAATAAATAACTTAAATTTTACAATATATAAAAATTATTTATATAGCTACTTCCTTATAATAAAAAATATAAATATTCTATTTACTTAGGGTAGATATACACCTACCTGGGTCTCATTTTGCGCGATAGATAAGTTCCTCAGAAAACATGTGCAAAAGAAATCGCACAAAAATAAATGTAACTTACCTTGGAAAAGGGGGGATACGGACTGTCATTTTTCAAAAAATCACATTAAAGCAAAGCACCAACATAAAATTACTTTAAAATACATGCAAAAAAGAATAAGGAAATAAAATATGACTAATAAAAAATTTCAAATTTGTAAAAAATTGATGCAAGACAAACTTTTTTTAACTATAATATTTAATTTTATTCAAAACAATATTATTTTTATGCATAATTTACAGTACATTACTGTAATTTACATTTTTTTATACACGTTTTAATTTTTATCGCTATTTGCCAATAAACCGATTCGTTTGCAAACTGGTAAAAAATCAGTTTCTTCACAAGAGGAAATACAACTAACGCCAACTTCACTCTCATGTTGTGTTAATGGTTTTCTGGTAACAACGTAATTAGTAATTAATTTTTGAGACTATGATTTTATTGTTTATGAAGCTCGTGATATTTAGACATACAACCATTTAGCTCTCGTTGGAATTTAAGAGCACGTTATGTTAATAAAAAGACATTTATTCACCACTGCTGGGAAAAAATTAATTAAAACTAACAACTAAAAATTAAATTTTTATTTTTGTCTTTAATTTTCAATTCCTTTAAAAATCAAATTTCATCTCACATCACATTAATTTCAGGTCGCCTTAAGTAATTTTTGAATTGTTAATTACAATTAAAAATCAGATTTTAATTTTTAATTGTCAAATTTAATTGTGCCCACTGCTATTACTCACCTTTTAAAAATAAACTTGCGGGCACTAAATGATTAATAATTGATTACGTTCTTTTTTAAAAAGCAAAAACAGAATGTGATTTAAAATGCAAAATTAACACGCACAATGTTTGAACAAATTTAATTATAATCTTGTAAAATTTAATGTGTGTATACATAAAATGTGGAAATCATGATTTTAATTTCATTATTGCATAAAATCTTACTATTATAAAGCACTGAAAATATTGAAATTACTAAGATGAAAGTCGAATTCCAATAATGGGCTATTACTTCCAATATAACATAAATGTGCGAAATTTATTATTTAAAGTAATTTAATGTCAGATATTTTCTTTATTATTTTTGTCATGTCATGATTGAAAATCTTACACATTCATGTATAAGTGTGTGTATGTAGATATTTTATTCTACATTTAATAAAAAATAAATTAGTTCATTCCTTTATGAATGTATGGTTATGTTTGTATATATATGCCTCAAGTTATCCTAATAATTTATTTTATATGTAACTTCCAATACCTTTTGTTTTAAATTTAGACTCAGTATAATTACAACCCCATTTCTCCTAGAATTGTTACCACCGTATAATAGTTTGAAGCCACTTCCCAATTTTCTTGCCTTTTGGCCATTTCAGATTTTGAATTCAGGGAGATGTGTATGATACTCAGGTCCAGAAAATATTTGTATCACCAAGTTCATAATATATGTAAAATTGGTATATGCCTATTAACGGGAGTGGGTATAGCATATTGTATACATGCAAATAATGATCATGGTACATGCATAAGGATATGACTCAGCAGAATTTAACCACAGAAAAATAAATCAAAAACATGTTTTAACATTTAAATAAATTTAATGAATATATATATAGATTAGCATTTGGAGAAGAAACTTTATAAGATTAATTAAAGTGAAAGGCTGAAAACTCATTGCATGCGCTTTTAGAATGCTTATATGACAGCCAATCAGATGTAATAATGATTGTATTGGGAGCTCTTAGGTCGTAACACAAGACAGATTTTATAAGAAAAATGTGGTTTCACCTTTCTCTTTACCTAAATTTCTATATATATATGCCAGTCTGATGCATTTTGACTTAAGAGAATGAAACTTTAAATATCTTCACACTTAACTCACTGCATGTTATTTATAGATCAACATCATGAAATCTTTCGATTTAGTATGAAGTAATTTTCAGATCTTATGAATTGACAGCAACATATGTAAATATTTGTTAAGCACAAGCAGTTTGTAATTAAAGTGAAAGGCTGAAAACTCTCGCATGTGCTTTTAGAATGCTTATATGATAGCCAATCAGGATGTAAGGAAACTCATTTAGACATCTGTGGTTATTCTTCATTTATGTTTAGTTTATACCAATGTTTCCCATCCTCAATGTTTATGTGTTGTACATATAAGACTCGGGGTTCTAACTCAGTGTAGACATTTGCCTTTAACTCTGCTCAAGGATGGATTTAAACAGGATGGCAATAATGTGACCTCTATATAGGTCCCTAATGGCTTTTACTAATGAATATATTAAAAATCTGTACACATGTATGATAGATATTCTGGTGAGTGAAGCATGAATTATGCTTGATAATCTAGAGACCAGATAAACAAAGATTTTAACTTCAAACAACAAATATTTATTAACAAATCTAGGTCAAATTTATAATATTTATAACTTAATAAGAATATATCCATGAATATAATAAAGTATTGATTTGTCTCTACTATAATATGGCTAGCTGTGATTTAAATATTAAAATATCAATCAACATAAAAATTATAAAATTACAATGCATGATGTAAAATGAAGTATCTATTATTTTGAATATCAAACTATATTACTAGATGTACAATGATTACTTTGTTTATGTCCTTTGAATGTATATTAAAGTTATGTTTATGAATTGCTCATTTATGTTTTTTTAGATATAGTCCATTCATAAGACTATTAAGCGCACAAACAGGAAAATATACTCATATATAATTACTTATTAGTAAGCCTAATTAATATTTAATTGTAATATATTAAATGTCTAATTAAGCGTATATGTTTAAAATCTCACCTTTTGTCTTTTAAATCAATGCCCAATTTAATGCATCCAATTATACTAATATTCTATTTACAAAGATATAAAATTTATCTATGTATACCTTGAGTTGTATCTCTCTTCTCTTATATAAATTTAAACAAATGGGTTCTTTTTTAAAAAAATGTTTTCTACAAATGGGTAAAAGGGTGAGGAAAATTGTAACTCAACTCTCACTATACACTAAAAAAATATATAAAATATTTAAAAGCATTAAAATTAAATGAAATCTTGGACTTGTTTAAAAACAATAGCAGGTTAAATTTTCAAGAGTGACTTCAGTGTTCTTAGCAGATAGTGTCTTTCTTTATATTTATGTATATTGAATGATATTAAAAATTCCAACCATTTAACAATTCCCACGATGAAATTGAACTCCTGGGCTTTTGATTTTGTAGCCTTCGCCTTCCCAATTCTATCTCCAAATCATTCCACGCTGATTTAAACACTAAGAATACCAATGGTTAGTATACTCCATCACCATCTAATGACATGAAGGAGGTAGAAAGACCCTGTGACAATTAAATTAGCAAGATTGCATCATTAGATTTTATCTATACACGTATAAGTAGTTAAATACAGTCTTTTCCAAAGCTTGGGTTGTAATATAAATACGAATGCTGTTTTTATTCAGTTTTATATATATGTGTGAGAAGCGTGATAATAGATTTTACTTTAAAAGAAATACAAATTAGTATTTTTAACATTCTATTTCATTATTAGTTTGCTTTATCTTTTAAAAAACCCTTAGAGACCTGAACGGCCATTTTGAATTCACAGAAAAAATTACAGGACATACAATTTTAAATGAAATGTCTAATTTATTACAATAAATAACAAATATATATACATTTTTAGAAAGTGCAAATATGAAAGAATGTAATGAAGCTGATAAAATAGTCATTACCACAAAAAAATAATTAAAGAAAGGAGATTTTTCACATTTTTAAATATCTTTATTTTTACATTGGTTCACAAACTCTCAATTTTGAAAGATATTGCCTAAAATGACAATTTCATAGACAGCTTCATCACATTCGTCATAAAATGCAGAAAAAAATAATATATAACATGACCTACCTGAGTTACAGATTGTTGGTGTAATGTGGCAAAAGGTGACCATTTCAATTTCTTTTTTCTGCTTGACACTCTCTATGTTCTATTTTTGCAAGCAGTTGTTTTTCTAGGCCCTCTATGCGGGATATCTATTAGAAATGCAAGGTTTTAGTGAGGATCAAAAAAAAAATAACAGTAATAACTTTAGTAAATTCTAAGTTATGGGGGTAAAAAATAATGACTATATTATTGAAAAATCAGGGGTGGGGCGAGATAAATTATGCATTATTTCATGGCAAATCATAATTGCCAAATATGCAAATAAATAATTTAAAAATTTGTTTCTAAAATAAAATGAATAACAACATAGTAAATTCTAAGTTATGGGGGTAAAAAATAATGACTATATTATTGAAAAATCAGGGGTGGGGCGAGATAAATTATGCATTATTTCATGGCAAATCATAATTGCCAAATATGCAAATAAATAATTTAAAAATTTGTTTCTAAAATAAAATGAATAACAACATAGTAAATTCTAAGTTATGGGGGTAAAAAATAATGACTATATTATTGAAAAATCAGGGGTGGGGCGAGATAAATTATGCATTATTTCATGGCAAATCATAATTGCCAAATATGCAAATAAATAATTTAAAAATTTTTTTCTAAAATAAAATGAATAACAACATAGTAAATTCTAAGTTATGGGGGTAAAAAATAATGACTATATTATTGAAAAATCAGGGGTGGGGCGAGATAAATTATGCATTATTTCATGGCAAATCATAATTGCCAAATATGCAAATAAATAATTTAAAAATTTGTTTCTAAAATAAAATGAATAACAACATAGTAAATTCTAAGTTATGGGGGTAAAAAATAATGACTATATTATTGAAAAATCAGGGGTGGGGCGAGATAAATTATGCATTATTTCATGGCAAATCATAATTGCCAAATATGCAAATAAATAATTTAAAAATTTGTTTCTAAAATAAAATGAATAACAACATAGTAAATTCTAAGTTATGGGGGTAAAAAATAATGACTATATTATTGAAAAATCAGGGGTGGGGCGAGATAAATTATGCATTATTTCATGGCAAATCATAATTGCCAAATATGCAAATAAATAATTTAAAAATTTGTTTCTAAAATAAAATGAATAACAACATAGTAAATTCTAAGTTATGGGGGTAAAAAATAATGACTATATTATTGAAAAATCAGGGGTGGGGCGAGATAAATTATGCATTATTTCATGGCAAATCATAATTGCCAAATATGCAAATAAATAATTTAAAAATTTGTTTCTAAAATAAAATGAATAACAACATAGTAAATAAAATAAAATAAATAATCAAAAGGAATTACAAGCAATTATTATATATGAGTGGGAGATGATGATGACTGTTGATTCAGCATTGTGAGGTATTTATTTTTTTCACCTTGTTAGTTTCACAGAACAGAGTGGATAGTTTGAAGACAGTTTGCAAATTGTTGAAAATATAAATGCATGAGCAAAATCAATTTCAAAATAACTGATGATGATGATGTGGAGCAACTGGTGATGATACATACATAGATGATGATGACTGTTGATTCAGCATTGTGAGGTATTTATTTTTTTCACCTTGTTAGTTTCACAGAACAGAGTGGATAGTTTGAAGACAGTTTGCAAATTGTTGAAAATATAAATGCATGAGCAAAATCAATTTCAAAATAACTGATGATGATGATGTGGAGCAACTGGTGATGATACATACATAGATGATGATGACTGTTGATTCAGCATTGTGAGGTATTTATTTTTTTCACCTTGTTAGTTTCACAGAACAGAGTGGATAGTTTGAAGACAGTTTGCAAATTGTTGAAAATATAAATGCATGAGCAAAATCAATTTCAAAATAACTGATGATGATGATGTGGAGCAACTAGTGATGATACATACATAGATGATGATGACTGTTGATTCAGCATTGTGAGGTATTTATTTTTTTCACCTTGTTAGTTTCACAGAACAGAGTGGATAGTTTGAAGACAGTTTGCAAATTGTTGAAAATATAAATGCATGAGCAAAATCAATTTCAAAATAACTGATGATGATGATGTGGAGCAACTGGTGATGATACATACATAGATGATGATGACTGTTGATTCAGCATTGTGAGGTATTTATTTTTTTCACCTTGTTAGTTTCACAGAACAGAGTGGATAGTTTGAAGACAGTTTGCAAATTGTTGAAAATATAAATGCATGAGCAAAATCAATTTCAAAATAACTGATGATGATGATGTGGAGCAACTGGTGATGATACATACATAGATGATGATGACTGTTGATTCAGCATTGTGAGGTATTTATTTTTTTCACCTTGTTAGTTTCACAGAACAGAGTGGATAGTTTGAAGACAGTTTGCAAATTGTTGAAAATATAAATGCATGAGCAAAATCAATTTCAAAATAACTGATGATGATGATGTGGAGCAACTGGTGATGATACATACATAGATGATGATGACTGTTGATTCAGCATTGTGAGGTATTTATTTTTTTCACCTTGTTAGTTTCACAGAACAGAGTGGATAGTTTGAAGACAGTTTGCAAATTGTTGAAAATATAAATGAATGAGCAAAATCAATTTCAAAATAACTGATGATGATGATGTGGAGCAACTGGTGATGGTACAGAGATCGGAAGATGATGACTGTTGATTCAGCATTGTGAGGTATTTATTTTTTTCACCTTGTTAGTTTCACAGAACAGAGTGGATAGTTTGAAGACAGTTTGCAAATTGTTGAAAATATAAATGCATGAGCAAAATCAATTTCAAAATAACTGATGATGATGATGTGGAGCAACTGGTGATGATGACATACATAGATGATGATGACTGTTGATTCAGCATTGTGAGGTATTTATTTTTTTCACCTTGTTAGTTTCACAGAACAGAGTGGATAGTTTGAAGACAGTTTGCAAATTGTTGAAAATATAAATGCATGAGCAAAATCAATTTCAAAATAACTGATGATGATGATGTGGAGCAACTGGTGATGATACATATTATAGATGATGATGACTGTTGATTCAGCATTGTGAGGTATTTATTTTTTTCACCTTGTTAGTTTCACAGAACAGAGTGGATAGTTTGAAGACAGTTTGCAAATTGTTGAAAATATAAATGCATGAGCAAAATCAATTTCAAAATAACTGATGATGATGATGTGGAGCAACTGGTGATGATACATACATAGATGATGATGACTGTTGATTCAGCATTGTGAGGTATTTATTTTTTTCACCTTGTTAGTTTCACAGAACAGAGTGGATAGTTTGAAGACAGTTTGCAAATTGTTGAAAATATAAATGCATGAGCAAAATCAATTTCAAAATAACTGATGATGATGATGTGGAGCAACTGGTGATGATACATACATAGATGATGATGACTGTTGATTCAGCATTGTGAGGTATTTATTTTTTTCACCTTGTTAGTTTCACAGAACAGAGTGGATAGTTTGAAGACAGTTTGCAAATTGTTGAAAATATAAATGCATGAGCAAAATCAATTTCAAAATAACTGATGATGATGATGTGGAGCAACTAGTGATGATACATACATAAAAGTGCAGTGTGACTACAAATCTGCAACAAATGAATATATAATCTTACTATAATCATACAATAAATGTACAATAATATAAATAAAATCACAATATATTTTACCTAATGGAGAACCAAGTGGAGATATGGTTCTTTGTCAACACATAAAGCAGGGTGGCTTGAATTGGAAGAGCTGAATCATGTGACTACAAAATTACAACAAAATATATAGTTACTATAATCATCAAAATAATAAACAGCAATATAAATAAAATCATGTTATATCTTACCTATGAGAAAACCAGAAATGATGTGATTATGATTATGATCCTGTATGTGTGCCATAGGTGTTGCAGCTGTGTAGGATAAAAGATTTATGTAGGCACTGAACTTATGCTGCTTCTGACATGGTAAGCAGCAAAGCAGCCTTTATCTTTACTCTTACACAGGGGGATGCAGCCACATTCCACGCAGCCAAAGTAAGATTCATGTCTGAGTTTGTTTTTCAGACACACAGCGCATCTTCTTCTGTTAGGCTGGTTATGGCTGCGCAGATCAGCAATTTTATGGCACTCAGGCGAAGGAGATGGAAGATGGAGAATGATTGTAGGCTTCAGCTTTCTGGTTGTGAAGTCATCCATAAGGCTGGATGATAAAGCTATTCTATAATCCAAGTGTGATATAGGCCGCATTTGCTTTTGGGCCATGTATAGTTTGTATATAATGTAGGAATTAGTGATAGCTGTATCAAAACAATGCCAGAATAAGCGCATAGGCCAACGATTAGACTTCCTATCCCAGCCATATACAGTTCGCCTCTGGTTAGCTAAATCAACCCCACCCATGAAGCAGTTGTATTTTCTGACAGCATTGGGACATGGATATTTATGACGTGTACCATCCTTGTGTTTTCTAGTAGCAGTACCACTTGTAGCTGGTGGATAAGCATTGTTGAGCATAAGAATTGCCTTCTTATCCATCCACACTACAAACTCAAGACCACTGTCAGATACAGAAGTGAAGTCTCCTCTCTCCATATCTTTAGCATTTTTTGCTTTTTCACGGATGCTATCTGGAATCCTCTTCCTATTAGTGTTCAGTGTGCCACATACAGTAACTTTACTAGGAGACAGCTTTTCTGCTAATTGAACACTAGTAAAGAATCTGTCACAAAAAACAACATGATTCTGTTTAGCTAAATGTGGCAAAACCACTGACAGCACTGCTCGGGTTCCCAGATTTAGGCTCGCATCTGCAGTTGCATCTTTGCCTGTATACAACTCCATATGGTACACATATCCATTATGGCTGTCTGCACAGACCCACCATTTGAAACCTCGCTTTACCGGTTTGGAGGAATCATACTGTTTCATCGCGTTACGACCCTTGAATTTGGTAATTGCTTCGTCAACTGCTACTTCTTGGTGCATCTGGTATGCAGCCTTGAAGTTAACATTACAGCGATCTATAATTGGCCTTATTTTATAAATCCTATCATGCTCTTTACTAGTAATTGGGGGCATGGTTTTATTATTATTGAAATGTAAATTATTTAGAATACCAAAAAATCGATCTCGGGTCATAACTCTGGCAAGTACCGCTTGATGCAAATATTCATTTGTAGACCAAATAAATTTTAGTTTAGGTATGCGTGATATAGTACAAACATGAATAACCATACCAAAAAATGCATTCAACTCAGCGGGTGACAGATCAACCCAATTCGGTAATGCCTTCCACTCTGAAGCATATCTATTGCTTTCAGTGCAAATGTGGTCATACATTTTCTTGTCAAAAAATAAATGAAATAGATTAGGAATTGTATACTCACGGGTAATGGGGAAATTTAGCCCTGGAGACTTAGTGAAAGTTCCTATTGGCACGCATGGTTCACTATCCTGAAACGTAACTGGATCAGGCCGAGATGAAGGTCCGGGCGTTGGGCTAGTTGCCACCCTTCTAGATGACTTCACTGCACCTCTCTTCCTTTTCCTTGAAACCACAGCCGCTCGATCATTTGAATAATCATCTGATGAGTCACTGTAATCCACAGAAGAAGAAGATGACGACGAAGCCTCCGAATCAAATACATCTTCAATGGGAAAATCTTCGTCAGAATCAAGATCATAATCACAATCACGTTCAGCGGCAAAAGAAGACATAATCTCCGTAAAAAATTTATACGTTGATAAAATCTACAAAGAAAAAAAAAATTATAAAATTTTAATAATGTACTTTACAAAAATTGCTATAAAAAATCTAATTTTCATCGCACAGAAAAAATTCTTACACGTGCTTAAAGAAAAGAAAATGGCGAAGAGAAAAAAAAAGACCCGTCAGCGTGACGTATAGGATTGGCACGCTATTGCGGTCAAAAGTGCAAACTTTTTTTTATGCGTAAATAAGCGGTTTTCGGTCTCAAAGGGTTAAAAAAAGTTTAAATTGCCAAACAAAAATGTTAAAGATTATTTTTGAGTCAGCATGTGATCTATGAAAGGTGGGAATCAGGAGCAGGTGATAAAACAATTAAAAAAAAGAAATACATTATTATTTTCGTTCCTCATTTTCCTTCAAATTGCTCTTATAAATCTCTTTAAAAAATTATTGGATTAAGGATTTCTACTCAAAAACAATGTGATAATTACAACTTTATGATTTTAAAGCTTTGGCCTTTCTACTTGCCTATTAAACATCAGTGGAAACTTCAGTAAAACATGGAACTTCAAAAGTAAACTGGTGTTTTTCAAAAAGTTTTAAAAAAATAGCTATTAGAATTAATTAATGCATTCCATTATAACTTTCAAATTCTTTAATGATTTGCAAATCATGTACAATTTCATCATATATATAACCGAGCATCCAAGAAATAATTAACATTCATGATTTTAACAGCAAGAAGCAAATCTCTTAATCTATTTACAATATGTACATATCTGTGCTTCAGTCAAACTATTTTAGGATGAAGAAAATAAAGACAGTGCTGAAGATAACTAGATGATTTTTTTCAATGATTAAACTCTAGTGAAATTAAGGTAAAAAAACAACTATATCTTATTTTTCTTTATATTTTTCTTTTAGATTTTTATGCAATATGTAATATATCTTTGTAAAGAAATATATAATTAAAATGTTAACACTAGCTTACAAATTTTTCTCGAATTTTAAAAGATTAAGAATAATGAAAATCGATTTTAGTATGTGTGTTTGTTTATTTATTTTAAAGATATTTTGTAACTCAAACTATGCCAAGATGTGTTATTATAAATATATATAACATTTTTATTTTTTATTTTTGCTTTTGGCATTCAAGTATAATAAATGAAAAAATTCATTTGTCAATTTAAATTAGGAAGCAATAAATTAAATTTCAATATATATATATATATATATATATATATATATATATATATATATATATATATATATATATATAAGAATTGTATAAGTGTACAGATTTATAAAACAATATTTATAAGTAATATCATTGTTTAATAATTATCTTAGTTCTTCAAATAGTATTTTAATAACCTGATTACATTTAATCATTTCCATTAAAATCTTATAATATTAAAACATTTAATATTTCATACATGTGTGCATTATATATATTTGTGCCAATATTTCATATGCTAGTCATTATCTTTGATTATATGTAAGTCAGTTGATTATTAAACCTATTTGTTGGTGCACACATTACTTATTATTTATTGAGGTTAAAATTATAGTAATAACTTTATTCCATTATTGTGAAGTTTTTTTTTATCTTAGTATTGTTCATTGTAGAATAGCCTTGGTGTATCAGGCCTTCTTTAGTACAGTTAGTATTGTTACTGGATAGAGTGGATAAGATCCCCATTCCAATTAGTTATACATGAGTGATAGTGATTATATTTCCAGTGATGGTGATCACATATTTCTAAATACCTAGTGTGTTGATTTTGGTGAGCCTCTCCATATATATATATATATATATATATATATATATATATATATATATATATATATATATATATATATATATATATATATATATATATATATATAGTGCACTGAGACATAAAAAGGTCCAGGCATCTTTTTTTGCCTCAAATGTAGGTGTTATTTTGGAAGCCACCATGCTTTTGATATACTTATGCTAGTTGCATTATAGTGTCCTCTTTTGATTTATCACTCATGAGATTTACTTTAAATTTTTCACCACAGTATGTGAAGGTACTTGTATTTTAGTATACAATGTCAAGATAAGTTTGTTTGAAGGATGTGATTCCTTTAGGATATACTCAACTTTGTTAGTGCTTTAAAGTATAAGAATGTCTGTGTTTTGTGTTATCATGATTTGTAATCATTTCACTAACCAACCAACAATATTTAATAATTATAAATGTTGAATTCATAAGCATATGGCCAGTTGGTATAATCCACACATGTTATGTATATACTGTAGTCATCTAAAACTTTTCCAATGTAAATGTAAATTACATAGTTCTTTTTAAATGTTTGCTTAGATGATTTACATTATATGGACAATGAATTTATAACTTATGTGTGTATAAGTAACTTTTGACAAATGCCTCATTCATTGAATTCATTTAATATTAAGTTAATTCAGTCATTTAGTCATTTTTTATTTATAAATGGTATTTATTTAAAGTAGTATTTAAAAGAAATGTATTAAAGAAGTACATATATAATTTAGATTATTGATACAACAAGATATCTCCAATTTGTTTTTGATTTGTATATTTATCTGATTTCATAACATCTTATACAGTTCTTATGTAAACATAAATTGCAAATTATCAGTGTTATGGTTAAACTTTATACCAAATTTACAAGGAAAAATTAAGTATTTGCAAAGTAAAACTATTCTTATTATTCCCAAATATGTATATATGCATATGTATGCTATTATAAATATAAAGTTGCAATGTTAAAATAAAGCTATATCAATTATTTTATATAAAAGAATGATTTTGAGTTTTATTTGAGATTTATTAATTTTCTTTTTCTCTATTTTTAGTACATCAGTTCTACCAGCTAGCCAATATGAAAGTATTTAACAATTGGTAATGTCAATTGAATAAATATATTTTGGATTTAATAAAATACCTTTTGTTCTGAAATATATTTAGTATATAATTAATCATAAGTTAAGTTAGCCGTGAGAACTAATTATCAATATATTCCAGTCAATGCTCAAGATTATTAAGTTTGTGATATAGTTAGCCGTGGTAATATTATAGTTTATATATTTATTTTGAAGTAATTTATTTTGTCTTCATATACAAAATTAACAAAGCGTATGCCACACTTGAATGAGAAGCTATAAAGATACACAGAAATTATTACACGCTAAGCGCTTTTGAGGTCTTTTGCCTCATATTCATAGCGGTACTGTGAGCTGCAGAACGAAAAAATAGGGTAAGGGAAACAAAACAGTATGAAAAGCATATGCAAATGAACTAGATAGTCCAACATTTGGAGATGTCAAAGCAGGTATCTCGTCTATTGATGGAGTTATTATTGCCATTAATAAAATATGCTTCTCTGATTTTCCGCTTGATGTCATTTTTCTCAATACAGACTATTTTAGGGCTGGAAGGTTCAAACAAATGTCCTGTCTTCTTGGAATGCTCTAAAAATTTTGATGAATTATCATTGTTTTTCATGGCTCTATTATATGTATATCTGTGTTGTGCTGTCCTGTTGATTATGCCTGCCTTGGTTTTTCCAAAATAAATGGCCTGGCAACCAGGTTGTGGGCAAGCTATGCTGTAAACGACATGCTATTAAATAGGTATTACATTTATTATCTTCATACTATTTCTTCTTGCATGCTACATGCATTTTATTATAGTAACAAGTTACTAGGTGTCCCATAGGTATATCTTCTTTAAATCTTTTTTTATTTCTAATATAATCTATCCATTATAAATGCTGCTCAATAATTTAGGTCATATCATCTTTTACTATGGCATATATGACATGCTACATTGATTACCAATGTTTAAATTTCTTTTTCTTCATTTATATTGATTTAATATATTTTCCATTATAATTGTCATCCAACTATGATTGCGTCTATATATAAATATAATATGTCTTAATCTCGTACTATTACAATATATATATATATATATATATATATATATATATATATATATATATTAATTCTAATATTTTCACGAATAAAAGATGTCATATTATTATTACTATTTGCTGAATATTCCGTGCAGTGAAAAAGCTAAATGGTGATGTTTCATTACAATATCAAGTACCTTCCTCAGAGCGTCCTCTTTCTCAAATCGCAAGAATGCATGTGAGATTTAAAATCTTTTTTATCATTTTTTTCTCCTCATATTTAAATTCTATTGGTTAAAAAGTTTTAAAATTTATTTTTTATTCCAATAGCTTCTTCCAAATGTTGTTAATCTTCTTTAAGTCACACCTTTCATTTATATGCTTGAGCCTTTTAAAATCTCTATAGCTTCGCTTAGCAATCTCTGGTCATATTGTTCAATTTTTGCTAAAATATTTGTTTATTTAAAAATTGATATCATGATTTGTTAATTTTATATGAGAATAAATAGCTGATGAATTTGATTTTTCTCTCACTACCAGAATGTGTTCTTCCTTTCTAATATTTATTCTATGATTAGTCTGTCCTATATATGTATGTGGACAGAGCCTACATGAAATTTCATATACACCATGACACTCCAAAGCAATTTTATCTTAAGGAAGTGGAAATATTTCACTAATTTTTTTATAAGTTGTGAAAATTGTATGAATATTATTATTCTTTAAAATGTCACCAATTCTATCAGTTACTCCTTTTATATATGGCAAAACTGTCTTAATTTTTGATATATCAAAATCTTTTTTTTTTTTTTTGATATGTATAAGCCCTATTAATAATGTTGTAATTAAAACCATTATGAAGAAGCATTTTATTAGTAGCAAAAAGGTCCCGGTGAAAATGTCTATCATCAGAAAGTCTCTTTGTTCTATTTAATAATGTCTTTGCCACTGAAAATAGTTGTGCAGGATGGTTATGAGAGGAAAAATGCAGATATCTCCCAGTGTGTGCTGGTTTTTTATCTATACCATGGGATAAAGAACCATCTTTCCTTCTTTCAATCAAAACATCTAAAAAGGTAATTTATTATTATTTTGTATTTCCATGGTAAATTAATATTGTTGTGAAAAGAGTTTAAAAAATTAAAAAAGTCATCAAGAGCATGCTTACCACGAGGACAAATAACAAAGGTATCATCAACATACCTCATCCACATAGATGGTTTCTTAACTGCTAGTCAAAATTTTATTTTCGAAATCCTCCATAAAAATAGAAGCTAATGCTGGAGAAATTGGTGAACCCATAGATAAAATTGCTTTGGAGTTTCATGGTGTATATGAAATTCCATGTAGAGTCTGTCCCAATACATATATAGGACAGACTAATCGTATAATAAATATTAGAAAGGAAGAACACATTCTGGCAGTGAGAGAAAAATCCAATTCATCAGCTATTTATTCTCATATAATATAACAAATCATGATATCAATTTTGAAAAAACAAATATTTTAGCAAAAATTGAACAATATGACCGAGATTTCTAAAAGGCCCAAGAGTATAAATGAAAGTAGTGAATTAAAGAAGATTAACAACATTTGAAAGAAGCTATTGGAAGAAAAAATAAATTTTAAAACTTCTCAATCAATAGAATTTAAATATGAGGAGAAAGAAAATGATAAAAACGATTTTAAATCTCACATGCATTTTTATGATTTGAGAAAGAGGACGCTCTGAGGAAGGTATTTGATATTGTACTGAAAGGTCAGCATTTAGCGTTTTCATTACACGGAATATCTCGCAAATAGTAATAATAATATGACATATATATATGAAAAAAAAAAACAAGTTAAAAACTTGCTAACGTATATATGTCAACAGATGGCGCTCTACCAAAAACACCATCAAGCTATGTTTACATAAACGTCTGTGCATGCATTCACTATCTCTAACTTTAATTCCACTTTCAGATCATGATTTCAAGCTATTTGCTATCATCAGTGAAAGACAGGAATTTTAAAAACTAGATCTAAACCCAAAATCTGAGCGTTTATGAAACAGTTTCTATTCAGCTTGCAAGCGTGAATCTTTTAGACACATAATGTCTTCAAACTCAGTATAGCAAGCCAGATAGCTACATGGATCTGATCTCAGTTCAGCATTACCACATAGTAGAAGCCTCTGCAATATATATCATTGCTAGAAAGACCTCAATGGTACATTTATAAAAAACAAAAAACAAGTTAAAAACTTGCTAATGCTTGTATTTATGTCAACAGATGGCGTTTTACCAAAAACACCATCAAGCATATGTTTACATAAACGTCAGAGCATGCATTCACTATCTCTAACTTTAATTCCGCTTTCAGATCATGATTTCAAGCTATTTGCTATCTTCAGTGAGGTCTTTCTAGCAATGATATATATTGCGGAGGCTTCTACTATGTGTTGATGCTGAACTGAGATCAGACCCATGTAGCTATATGGCTTGCTATGCTGAGTTTGAAGACATTACATGTTTAAAAGATTTACGCTTGCAAGCTGAATAGAAACTATTTCATAAACGCTCAGATTTTATGTTTAGATCTAGTTTCTAAAATTCCTGTCTTTCACTGATGATAGCAAATATCTTGAAATCATGATCTGAAAGTGGAATTAAAGTTATAGATAGTCAATGCATGCTCTGACGTTTATGTAAACATATGCTTGATGGTGTTTTAGAATGCCATCTGTTGACATAAATACAAGCGTTAGCAAGTTTTTAAATTGTTTTTTTTGTTTTTCATAAATATACCTTTGAGGTCTTTCTAGCAATGATATATATTGTAGAGTCTTCTACTATGTGGTGATGCTGATCTGAGATCAGACCCATGTAGCTATCTGGCTTGCTATGATGAGTTTTAAGACATTACATGTCTAAAAGATTCACGCTTGCAAGCTGAATGGAAACTGTTTCATAAACACTCATATTTTGTGTTTAGATCTAGTTTTTAAAATTTCTGTCTTTCACTGATGATAGCAAATAGCTTGAAATCATGATATGAAAGTGAAATTAAAGTTAGAGATAGTGAATGCATGCTCTGATGTTTATGTAAACATACGCTTGATGGTGTTTTTGGTAGAACGCCATCTGTTGACATAAATACAAGCGTTAGCAAGTTTTTAAATTGTTTTTTTGTTTTTCATAAATATACCTTTGAGGTCTTTCTAGCAATGATATATAATGTAGAGGCTTCTACTATGTGGTGATGCTGAACTGAGATCAGACCCATGTAGCTATTTGGCTTGCTATGTTGAGTTTGAAGACTTTACGTGTATAAAAGATTCACGCTTGCAAGATGAATAGAAACTGTTTCATAAAAGCTCAGATTTTGTGTATAGATTTAGTTTCTAAGATTCCTGTCTTTCACTGATGATAGCAAATAGCTTGAAATCATGATCTGAAAGTGGAATTAAAGTTAGAGATAGTGAATGCATGCTCTGACGTTTATGTAAACATATGCTTGACGGTGTTTTTGGTAGAACACCATCTGTTGACGTATATATATATATCATTTTACATTCAAAAACAAAAGAAAGATTGAAGTTCCATTAAATATGGATCCATCAGCAACACAAGAGTCAGTACAGCCAGTGGTAGTACAGCTAATTCTGCAAAAAACGATCTCAACTATACATAAATGCAATATATTTAAAGAAATAAAAGAAATGCATTCAAAATTTGAAAAAAAAAAGCAATAAAAGCTTTGGGAATAAATGCGCAGAAACATAAAGAATGGCTTTAAAAATGCATGCTAAAACTTGGAAATAAATCATAAAAATAAAAAGAACTAAAGATGCAGATATTGTCAATCCTCCTTAAAATATACAAAATTATGCAAACATTGTTGATGAACTGATGAGAGAAGATAAATTATCAATAATGTAACATAAGGTCAAAAGGTTGAAAAAAATAAAACATCTATAATAGAAACATCACATTTAGATCCAAGTGAGATAATAAAAAAACACTGAAGTATTGACTTTGAAAATTAATTAAGGAACTTAAACTTGATTTTTTTAAAGAAATAGACTTTTATAATGATGCTAAAAAAGAAAGTCCTAATTCTTGCATACATAAAAGTAAATAGTCATGTAGATGGGCTTCAGAGTTTACTATTTAGGAAATTTTTTGAGCATTTTACGTTTAAGCAACAAGATGAATTCTGATGCATAAATACTAAAAAAAAGAATGATGATAAAAAACAAATAAAAAAAATTAAATGTAAATGTGTTTGCCATTGTAAAAACGACAAAAGCAGAGGGCTAAATGTATGAGATAATTAAAAAGAGTAAAATGTTATGATAGTATTTTGAATATCAAACAATGGATTACTTTTGGAAAATTGTTGATTTCTACCACCAATGCATAGAACAATAAAGAAAATTGGAAAGAAGAGAATTGAGAATGTGAAAGATTCATTCTAGAAAGATAATATTAGGTTTTTTTGAGTCATTCCAAGTAATACCTCCAACCATAAACAAATATTTGGAGAGAGATAAAACTTAATTTTAAAAGAAGAACATATGATTCCCTGTTGAATCTGGATCTGTTAAAAAGATTAATGTTTATTGCAGAAATAAATTTATATAATGAGATTGTTTTCTAATATAATTTAATGCTTCATTTATAATAGCAATTACGTTATCTATCAGAATATCATCAAGTGTATGGAGTTATACATGCTGGTCAATATACTGAGGCAATTCAATTGGATCCAGAAACAAACACTGAAGTTTGTTAAAACTAGCCATTGCCTGCTTTAAAAATGACCTGCTGTAAGAATGACATTTGACCAATTGATATTATTCCTATCTAAAGTTACAAATACAAAACATTTTTTATCTAACATCACCAGTGCATGAGGAAGATAATTGTGATCTTTGGAGAAACTAATGAAGATATCTGTAAATATACTAAAATAATTATGTCTGCAAAAAGCCATATTTTGGAACTGTTAAAACATTTTATGTGATAAGATGTTATTATTATTAATATTATACAACCTTAAATTAAAAATATTTATTATTTTTTTTATTATTTTTAATATTTTATAAATCTGGTGAAACTCATAAGTATATAAGTAGCAGTTTTATATATTTATTGTTGATAAATTGTTATTTTTTTATTAATCCATTTAGTTAATGGTCGTTTATCAAACTTAATACACACATTATGCTTTTAACATATCAATATGCTAGTAATATCCAAAATGTTGAGAAATCATGCAATCCACTGAGAAACATGTGGGGATGGCATTAATAATATATAAATAATAACATAGGACATTAATTAGTTTTTCAAAAGAAAACACTCTAGTTAGAAGATGTGACACCTAAGAGTTTTATTTCTTATTTTATTTTGTTGAAACTTATGTTATAAATCGTTATCAACATCACATTTATAAATTTTATTATATATATATAAATTGAATATTTTTTAAATTTTATTAAATATTCAAGTTCCAACTAATATTCATATTTATTTATATATAAGTTAATCATGTAGGTTTAGATCATTGTTAATTTGATTTCAAGCTCTTTGTTTGAATTATCTGAATTTCAATACATGACATAATATTCAACAATAAACTCAAAAGGGTATTCTTTTGAATTTAATTGTTTAAAGTTCAAAATTTATATATTTGTTCATAGAGAACGTTGCTGAAATATCTTATATATATATATATATATATATGATCAATAGATGGAGCTTACCAATAGCTCACTAACAAGCTTTGTTTACATAAATGCAGAGAGAAATAGAATTCAATATCTCTTTCATTGTCTCCAACCTTTAGACCATGATTTTGAGCTAGTTGTCCTATGTCAGTAAAGAGTAGGAAGACTACAAACTAGATCTAAATACCAACTCTACAATCAGCATTTATGAAACACATTTCTATCAGCTTGAAAGCATGAATTTTTCAGATATGTAAATATCTTCAATATCTAGTCAAACAAACTAGATAGCTATATGGGTCTGAATTCAGATCAGTTTCACCATATAGTAAAAGCCTCTGCAATCTACACCATTGCAAAAATCTTCAAGCTATATAGTTCATGTGACATGTGACTGTTTTTACTAATATTATAATTTTGCTATCAAGGCTTCGTCTGTATTAAATTTCTAAGACTACTAATATATGGGATCACTGAATTTAGTTCAGGCTCATATAGTTTCTTTAGTTAAAGAGCTGAATTTAAAGACATGTAGATGTCTGAAGATTTAGATCTTTTTTTTAATATTTAAGAATTAGATAAATTCTTGGCTTGAGTTAGTATTTTGAATCCAATGTCCTAGCTCCTCACTGACAAGATCCATAGCTCAGAATCTGTCTGGGGATGGGGATTTTCTCTTGTAGAATTTATCATCAAAAATAAAATAAATAAGCTTGTTTAGAGCTATCAGGCTCTTTATATATTACATATTGGTAATACAAGCTATATAGGTCATATGACATGTGACTGATTTTTACAAATATATATATATATGTATGTATGTATATATATATATATATTACTTCTAATATTTTCATGGATAAATGATGTCATATTATTATTTTATTTCGCACATAATAATAATCATATTATATATATAGTAGTTTTTTGATAAATTATGTTATTAATGATTACTTCTCAACATTTCAGTGAAATCCCATCCACCATTGCCAAGATAAACTTTTCAAAGAAAACCATTAGATCTCAAAAAATTAGGAGATTGTATGTGATGTAAAGAATGAGACTGAGAATGGAGTATTTGAGCATACAATGTCATTCTTTAACCCATACTCAATCAGGTTACAATTTGAGATCTAACAAGTTTTTCTTTGAAAAGATAACCTTAACATTAGGAAAGCTATTTCAGCGAAAAGTTCAGAAGTAATCAAAAATAACACACAATTTAATTTCAAAACTAATTTATTTACATCATATAACCATGAGAACATTATAGATAGATAGATAGATAGATAGATAGATAGATAGATAGATAGATAGATAGATAGATAGATAGATAGATAGATAGATAGATAGATAGATAGATAGATAGATAGATAGATAGATAGATAGATAGATAGATAGATAGATAGATAGATAGATAGATAGATAGATAGATAGATAGATAGATAGATAGATAGATAGATAGATAGATAGATAGATAGATAGATAGATAGATAGATAGATAGATAGATAGATAGATAGATAGATAGATAGATAGATAGATAGATAGATAGATAGATAGATAGATAGATAGATAGATAGATAGATAGATAGATAGATAGATAGATAGATAGATAGATAGATAGATAGATAGATAGATAGATAGATCCGTGTGTGTGATTGTCCTCGCGAGTTTAGATGGCTGGTTGGATAAATAACTTAAAATTTTAAAGAAATGGCAGGTATTTCATATTCTGTTATCTTCAGAATATAAATTTAAAGTTAAAATCAATTGAGATTTACCACCAAATTACAAATTCGTCTCCTTTCTTGTCTAAATATTTTTATCTTCAATCAGATTACATTCTTGCGTTAAAATCAATTGAGATTTACCACCAAATTACAAATTAGTCTACTTTCTTGTCTAAATATTTTTATCTTCAATCTTATTACATTCGTGCGTTAAAATCAATTGAGATTTACCACCAAATTACAAATTAGTCTACTTTCTTGTGTAAATAATTTTTATCTTCAATCAGATTACATTCGTGCTTTTGCAAGTGTGTTAATATATTAAATTATGACAAAAAAACTTTAACATAAGGTTTAACAACTGATCTAGTTACAAAATCTAGTAAATCCTATTTCTTAATCCTGGAACTAATTTTAATTCTATAAAATCTTTGAACATTGACGCGATAGTTGGTTCTGAAAGCATAGTACTTACCTCCATTTGTTAAAGATTTTTAAAAAAAACGTAAGCTTACTAAAAAAAAAATAATAACTTAAACTTATAATTCATTTACCATTGTCAAACTTTCTCCACTCGCAACTCTGACGACATCCATTTCAAATAAATACAATAATAATTATTACTAATCATTATCAAAACTAGAGATTATATCTAGCACAGATATAAACTTTACACCTCAGTTAAAGATTAATGTATCTGATTTTTCATTTATTTTACACACACATAGTTATTAACCTTTCTCTTTCCAATGTATAATATCTTATAGATATAATAAACACCTCCATACTTCCCCATTCCTTTTAAATTCACTTAAATAAAGATATAATAAAAGACAATTGAACCCCAATATGAATTTCATGTTCAACAAGCACTCATCAGTTGGCCCAGATCACTATCTCTCATATATATATCTCTATATATATATATATATATATATATATATATATATATATATATATATTAAACTGGATACTTTATCCGATTCAAGGGTTCTATCATGTAAATTGGAAAAAAAAAAACCCCAAGTTTTACATACTTATTTATTTTGAAATCTTATCTTTTTAATTCTAAGTTGATTTTAGTATAAACTATTTTTTTTATGATGCTTGTTTCTTTTTAAATAATTAAAAGCAAACAAGGTTTAATTAGTGCTCTTATATGTGTTTTATTTAAACTAAAAAATAATAATAATGTTGATGTATTTTAAAGCTGAGATTTAGTTTTGTATTTTTTTTTATAAAAAAATAAATAATAAATAATAATCATTTTTGTAAGATTAAGCCCTGTAAGATATTGTTTTCTAATTAAGATTGCGCGGGAGATAACGAAGGACAAAAATAGCTGGCTAATTTATTTTTGGTTTTGATTAGAGAGGAGAATTCAAAGAGACTATTCTGTTCATTCAGTTTTTATTGCTCACCTTCTTCTTATTGAGGATTGATCCAGATTTTAGCTGTTATTGAACTGTTGCATTGTGAAAGTGACTAAAATTTCTTTTTTTGATATTGGTGCTATGGGAATCACCAAGTTGAATTTCCATTGACCGACAATAACTCTATTTGCCGCGATAATAGCAGTCATTCAGATGCCATGCCTGTAATATACGCCATGAAGAATCTCCACAACATGATGGGCTGAGCCTTTCCAAAGATGAACAGCCGGAGCTCCAAATTGTGACTTTCATCATGACCTAACTGTCAAGTCCAGAGTGGATCCCGATAATGCCTCCAGACTTCTGAAACTGTAGTAAATGACATCCGTTGTAGAGGACTCCATAAACCGAGCTTTGTGTGAACAACAGAACTTAATATTATATCGAGGTAACTTACCTTTCCATGTCAAAATCAGGGCTAAATCTCTAATTAAGTCTCTCACAGATCTCAGCTTAATCTTAAAAGGAAATTATATTTACGATGTGTAATTTATCAATTTAAATATTAATGTATTTTTGTTTATTTTACAGTACAATCTTAGTAGCAAGATTTTCAATATTAAAATGTTGCTTGTTCGAGAGTGTAGGGCGAGTGATATTTTATGTGCTTAATAATTTCTCAGTTTTATGATTAACCCTTGTTAAATGCTCAGACTGACCTTAGTAGTTTTCTTTTATTTTTGTTTGTTTGTTTGCTTCAGCGTAAACTAAATCAAACTTGGCTTTGGCTAGCGCTTGCGAGGATATATGATTTATTTATTTTTGGTAGAGATTTATTTGCTATAATTCAGATTGCATAATTCATGTTTCTTTCTTGTGTGAGACTAACCTTGGCTCGTTTCAATGTACTTGTCCATGAGCATTTTGCAGAATTATGACATTCTTGGTTCCAACATTTCTTTTCTGGACTAAGAAAAGCTTGTCTGCGCTGTCCTGTTATTCTCCACAAACATCCATCTTACTAAATCTCTATAAGGAAAAGGGAATTGGTTGGGTGAACTGCTAGCAAGAAGATATAAGCCATTATTGTGTCATAGATAAGAAATGAACGTGTCTGCCTGGGTATTTAACGTAGTTCTGCTCGCATACACTCAATGTTAAGATCTGCTAAGTAAATGTATATCAAGTTTCATGTTTATTTTGTTATTATGTTTGATAAATTTACAAAGTTCTTATAAGTATTTTGGCTGACGTTTGTCTCAGTATTTTCTCAATTGTCTGAACCACCTTCATTAGCTTTTGCTCTCCCTGGGTTTAGTCCGGCACATTCATGTTCGTATATCCTGCCCACCCTTAAAATAAATGTCTAGTTTCGGTTTTCAGACTAGTGGCGCCCTCATGGTCAGGATGTATGAAACAAAAATCTTTCGTCCGGCACATAGCTATAGTAATTTTAGCACAACCAATGTGAGCCTTCGATTTTAAATCCCACATGAGATTTTGTTCGGACAATTGAGGAATATTTCAGTGTTGGAGGCAAGATTCAGTAGGTAGGGATCAGTTTGTGCTAAATGGTAGAAAGCAGTTTGGAGTAGGGGATTCATCTTTTCAATATGAATAATTACTATAGATAGTTAATTAAACAGCGTTCTTTAGAGTTATTACTGAAAGGACTGATCAGACAAAAATATATTAAGAAGTTATATATTTATTTTGTTTCTTTGTTTATTTAAAAAAAAGTTATTAGTTCTACATTCGTAAAATAATAATAAAGAAAAACAAAGAGTTTCAGTTTGTGTTTTAGAAGTAACAAAATATAAAAGATTTTTTTTTTAAAGTTAACAATTAGCTGTTACGTTCATAAAAAAAAAAAAAGCAAGCAAAGAGTTTAGGTTCGCGTTTAAAAAAAAAAAGGAAACAGTTTAACTTTTGTGCTTTAAATATATGTATAATAAATAGCAATTGAAGATTAAAAAAAAGAAATAAATTTCATATTTAGACAGAAGTTGCATTGGGAATTTAAATAAAGTTAGAGAAGAGGCTGAAGATAAACTAGCTAGCATCATGGCCGAAATAGATTGGCAAATAAAATATTTTACGGCTGATATTTGGGAAAGCCCATTAGAGCCTTTGGAGAGCCTGCAAGAGATGTTTCGATGTCATAATTGGCAGGAGACTGAACAAGTTGCAATTGCACGCCACTATTTACAAGGAATGGCTGAGGATTGGTGGCATATCTTAAAGATCAAACCACAGAATTTTTGGGATTACAGACGCGAATTATTGCACACTTTTTGGAGTGAAGAAAAGCAGTATCATATCTTCATCAATATATCACAAGAAAGATATATTAGGGATAATGGAGAAACGTACACCCAGCTTTTCTGCAGACAAGCAGCAAGGCTGAAGTCATTGATGGCTTTCTCTTTGTCTGAGAGGCTGATATGGAATTGTATTGGGCAATATGCCAAGGGATATATATCAGATCATGTTGTGTAGTAGCAGCATCCACTTTGAAAAAATGATCAAACTGTTAAATGAAATTGAACATCATCAGGCCCGAGAAGAAGTGGAGAAAAAAACAATGCAGAGCGATCAGATAATTTCGATAGAAAAAGGTCAAAAGAGTCAATTATCAGCTCCAATTAAAAAAAGGAAGAAAGCCATAGGACAGTAGCTAATGTGATGGTGGATCAAGAAGACCCAGCATGGAATGGAGCTATACAGACTTGCCCAATTGTCAGTATAAAGACTGGAGACATCATTACAGAAGCATTGATTGATTCAGGAAGTCAAATGTCATTGCTCTCTAGTAAGTTTTATGTGAAAATAAAGAAAGACCAGCCATGTTTGTATACACTGCCAATAAAAAGAATGCAGGTGACACTGGCCAATGGCAAAAAGGCAAATATTGAAACCAAACAGGTGTGGTTACATTTGCATCTGGGTAACATAGAGTTAGAACATGTCTTTTTGATAATGTCTGGTCTCATACAAGATGTTATAACTGGGACTGATTTTTTGTACAGGCATAAGTGTGTTTTTGATTATGACAAATGTTTATTTCTTTGCCAAGAAGTGTTGATGCCATTTGAAGGGCTAAAGAGTTATCAGCCACTTCAGGTACAGTGTGTTCGGCAAGTGAGGGATACCATGGAAATGCGAAATAAAGTGTCACAATCCATGTTAAAAGGAATGGAAGAACTACACCCTCTAATAGAACTGTTGAGGGAGTTCTATTCAGTTTTTTCAAATAGGCCTAAGGTCATTGAGGGGTATGTGCATCGCATTCAAGTTAAGGATGAAAGCCATTTCCAGAGTCGTTCATATCCCATTCCATTTCAATATAAGGCTGAAGTAGATCTTCAAATACATTAAATGATTGAATGGGGAGTTATTGAAAAGCACACATTTCCATATGTTAACCCATTAGTAGTGGTAAAGAAAAAAGATGGATCTGTCAGAATATGTTTGGATGCCCGGCGGTTAAATGCCATTATCGTTCCTGAAAGAAACTTTCCACCTACAATAACAGAACTTTTCTCAAAATTTAAAGGGAAAACCATTTTTTCTACATTGGACTTGACATCCAGTTATTGGCAGAACCATCTACATCCATTTGAAAGCAAATATACTGCCTTCCACTATGAAGGGCATATGTATGCGTTTAAGCGTATGCCTTTTGGATTAATCAATAGTGGTTCAGGACTTATAAAGTGTTTGGATCAAAAGAGTCTGATTGTGATATATATGGATTACATAGTCATCGCATCTAAAAATATGGAAGAACATATGGAACACTTGTTAATGTTCTTAATGGATTGTTACCAGAAAAACATTACCATCAATTTACAAAAAAGTTGCCTGGTCCAGGAGGAGTTTACATTTTTAGGCTTTTTAATTGGGAAAGAAGGTATTAAACCTCATCCCGAGAAACTAACAGCGATACAACATTTTTCCACACCCACTAATAGGTGTCAGGTATGGTCCTTTCTGGGATTATGCAATTTTTATCATAAATTCTATGACAATTTTGCATTAGATGCTGCAAATTTGGTTCAGTTATTGACAAAAAACCAAAAATGGGTATGGGAGTACAAACAGGAGCAGGAATTTCAGCACATTAAAAACAAGTTCTTGGAACAGGTGGTTCTAGCCTACCCTGACTTTTCACAAACTTTTTATGTTCAGACCGACAGCAGTGGGCAAGGGATTGGAGTCGTGTTATTTCAAATTGACAAACAAAAATGTCACAGAGTGTTGTATTTTTGTAGCCGCAAGCTAAAATGGGTGGAAAATAATTACACGACGACAGAAAAGGAAGCTTTGGCCATTGTTTGGGCTTTCAGTAAATTCAAACAATTCCTGCTTGGGTCAGAGATTGTTGTAATTACGGATCATAAGAACTTGGAATTTCTTAATAGCAGTTATTTATCGAATGATCGATTGATACATTGGAGTCTTACGCTACAGAAATTCCAACATAAAGTTCTTTATTGTAAAGGAAAGGAAAATATTGTGGCGAATATTTTGAGTCGCCATCCCGTAGATCTGACTCCACATCATCTTGAGCCCAACAATCTAAGTATTGCAGCATTCACATTGACCGTAGATGAGTCCATAGAGCAACAATTACTAAGGCTATCTGAAATACAGGAGACCAGCCCAGAGTATGCACAAATCATGACATATAAGAAAGGAATAGGAACTTCAGATCCCAGTGACCCAGCAACATTGGAAAAATACTAAGCCTATAGAATAAAAGATGGTGTATTGCAATACAGAGTCACCTCAGAACAAGACTCATGTGAATTCTTATACCCCAAACACTCAGGAACAAACTTATAGAGTATATACATTGCCTTTATGGACACTATGGACCATGTAAAGTATAACATGTGCTCAGGGAAGTATTTTACTGGCCATGTTTATATTCAAATGTTGTATCAATTTTGGGAAAATGTCATGTGTGTTCACAAACTAAATACGTAAATAAGAGATTTACTGGGATCTTGCAGCCTATTTAAGCACACAACCCTAATGAAATGTTGGCCATAGATTTTTATGGGCCTTTACCTGCCTATAAACGATACCGATATTTAATCGTAATGTATGACATATTTTCTAAGTATGTAACTGCATATCCGTTAAGAAAGGCTGATAAACGAAGTACTATCCGGATCTTACAGGAGCATCAGTTTCCTAAGATTGGAAGGCCCCAGATGATACTTACAGATCATGGGTCACCCTTTAAATCTCACCACTGGAAAAAGTGGATTCAGCAACAGGGCATTCAGCATGTATTAACATCTATTCATAATCCTCAATCGAATCCCTGTGAGAGAGTCATGAGGGAGTTAAACCGTCTATTTCGTCTTTATGTCAGCGAAAATCACCGTGGATGGGTGAATCAGACGGGAAACATCACTAACTACATAAATTGGACACAGAATGAATCTACAGGGTTTGCCCCCATCAGATTACATTTTGGACAGAATTATCCAATGCTGATGAATTATCCCTTGCCTGTAGATCGGGACAAAATTGATAAAAAAATGGATAAAAGAAAGGCTTGAATAAAGTTGAAACATATGGCTGAAGTACACATAAAGCGGGGAAATCCATGACCATGTAGATTCGAGGTAGGGGACTTGGTTTTTGTACGAAAACCTCATGTCAGCAATCCAACCCAGCATCAATATAAGAAATTTTTCCCAGTATATGAGAGACCCTTCACTATACAAAAGAAAAATGGTCCAAATGTGTTTGTATTGGAAGATGAGCATGGGGTTTATGGATCTTATAATGCACGAAGCCTTAGGCCAGCCACCTAAAAGATAGGAGGTACACTTAAGGAATTGATCTCATGGCAAATGTTCGGCCAGAGGGAGGGGATTTAAAAGTTTTAAATGTTGGGGTTTAAAGTTTGAAAAAAAAAAGAAAAAAAATAGCAAAGAGATGCTTTTGCTTTTTTTTTTTTTTTGTTGGCGTGAAGGGGCAGTTAAACTGGATACTTTATCCGATTCAAGGGTTCTATCATGTAAATTGGAAAAAAACAACCCAAGTTTTACATACTTATTTATTTTGAAATCTTATATTTTTAATTCTAAGTTGATTTTAGTATAAAATATTTTTTTTTATGATGCTTGTTTTCTTTTAAAATAATTAAAAGCAAACAAGGTTTAATTAGTGCTCTTATATGTATTTTATTTAAACTAAAAAAAAAGAAAAATAATGTTGATGTATTTTAAAGCTGAGATTTAGTTTTGTATTTTTTTTTATAAAAAAAAAAAATAAATAAATAATAATCATTTTTGTAAGATTAAGCTCTGTAAGATATTGTTTTCTAATTAAGATTGTGTGGGAGATAATGAAGACATAAATAGCTGGGTAATTTATTTTTGGTTTTGATTAGAGAGGAGGATTCAAAGAGACTATTCTCTTCATTCAGTTTTTATTGCTCACCTTCTTCTTATTGAGGATTGATCCAGATTTTAGCTGTTATTGAACTGTTGCATTGTGAAAGTGACTAAAATTTCTTTTTTTGATATTGGTGCTACGGGAATCACCAAGTTGAATTTCCGTTGACCGACAATAACTCTATTTGCCGCGATAATAGCAGTCATTCAGATGCCATGCCTGTAATATACGCCACGAAGAATCTCCACAACATGATGGGCTGAGCCTTTCCAAAGATGAACAGCCGGAGCTCCAAATTGTGACTTTCATCATGACCTAACTGTCAAGTCCAGAGTAGATTTCGATAATGCCTCCAGACTTCTGAACCTGTAGTAAATGACATCCGTTGTAGAGGACTCCATAAACCAAGCTTTGTGTGAACAACAGAACTAAATATTATCTCGAGGTAACTTACCTTTCCATGTCAAAATCAGGGCTAAATCTCTAATTAAGTCTCTCGCAGATCTCAGCTTAATCTTAAAAGGAAATTATATTTACGATGTGTAATTTATCAATTTAAATATTAATGTTTTTTTGTTTATTTTACAGTACAATCTTAGTAGCAAGATTTTCAATCTTAAAATGTTGCTTGTTCGAGAGTGTAGGGCGAGTGATATTTTATGTGCTTAATAATTTCTCAGTTTTATGATTAACCCTTGTTAAATGCTCAGACCGACCTTAGTAGTTTTCTTTTATTTTTGTTTGTTTGTTTGCTTCGGCGTAAACTAAATCAAACTTGGCTTTGGCTAGCGATTGCGAGGATATATGATTTATTTATTTTTGGTAGAGATTTATTTGCTATAATTCAGATTGCGTAATTCATGTTTCTTTCTTATGTGAGACTAACCTTGGCTCATTTCAATGTACTTGTCCATGAGCGTTTTGCAGAATTATGACATTCTTGGTTCCAACATTTCTTTTCTGGACTAAGAAAAGCTTGTCTGCACTGTCCCATTATTCTCCACAAACATCCATCTTACTAAATCTCTATAGGGAAAAGGGAATTGGTTGGGTGAACCGCTAGCAAGAAGATATAAGCCATTATTGTGTCATAGATAAGAAATGAAGTGTCTGCCTGGGTATTTAATGTAGTTCTGCTCGCATGCACTCAATGTTAAGATCTGCTAAGTGAATGTATATCAAGTTTCATGTTTATTTTGTTATTATGTTTAATAAATTTACAAAGTTCTTATAAGTATTTTGGCTGACGTTTGTCTCAGTGTTTTCTCAATTGTCTGAACCACCTTCATTAGCTTTTGCTCTCCCTGGGTTTAGTCCAGCACATTCATGTTCGTATATCCTGCCCACCTTTAAAATAAATGTCTAGTTCCGTTTTTCGGATGAGTGGTGCCCTCATGGTCAGGATGTACAAAACAAAAATCTTTCATCCGGCACAATATATATATATATATATATATATATATATATCTTTATTATATGAAAAGTATTTATCTAGAGTAAATTGTTACATTTTTATTTACCATTGTCAAACTTCCTCCATTCACAACTTTGACACTATCCATTTCAGATAAATACAATAATGATTATTACTAATCATTATCGAAACTAGAGATTATCTCTATCACAGATATAAACTTTAAACCTCAGTTAAAGATTAATTTACCTCTGTGTAAAATAAATAAAAAATCACATATATTAATCTTTATCTGAGGCTTAAGTTTACATCTGTGTTGAAGAAAATCTCTAGTTTCGATAATGATTAATAATAATCATTACTGCATTTATCTGAAATGGATGACCTCAAAGTTGTGAGTGGAGGAAGTTTGACTATGGTAAATGAAAATATAACAATTTACTCTAGATAAATAATTTTCATAAAATAAAGATATATATGAGAGATAGTGACCTGGGCCAACTGATGAGTGTGGGTTCAGCACGAAATGCATCTTTGGAGTCATTTGTCTTTTATTATATCTTTATTTAAGTGAATTAAAAAAGAATGGGGACATAGCGAGGTGTTTATTATATCTATAAGTCAAAAGTATTATAATTTATTAACATTTTTTTTTGTAAAAAAAAAAAAAAAAGAAACTCTCTAGTGTGGAAAATGATTTCCTTTCAGATTGGAATTAAACATAGCTGGATTTTAAAGAAATCCTATAAATTTTCGGGCGAATAATACATTTCCTTGATTGTTCAGCATCACAGTAAGTTATCTTTCAATATATATATATATATATATATATATATATATATATATATAAATATATATATATATATATATATATATGAAAAACAAAAAAGCAAGTTAAACTTGCCAACACTTGTATTTATGATCAACAGATGATGTTTTATCAAAGACACCATCAAAGCATGTTTGTTTACATAAACATCAGAGTAAGCATTCACTACCTCTTTCGTTAGTTCCATCTTCAGATCATTATTTCAAGCTGATTTTGCTATCATCAGTGAAAGACAGGAAATAAGAAACTAGATCTATCCACTAAACTCTGAGAATTTATGAAACAGTTTCTATTCAGCTTGCAAGTGTGAATCTTTTAGACACATAATGTCTTCAAACTCAGCATAGCAAGCCAGATAGCTACATCCATCTGATATCAGTTCAGGATCACCAAATAGTAGAAGCCTCTGCAATATATATCATAGCAAGAAAGACCTCAAAGGTACATTTATGAAAAACAAAAAAACACAAGTTAAAACTTGCTAACGCTTGTATTTATGACAATAGATGGTGTTCTACCAAAAACACCATCAAGTGTAAGTTTGTTTACATAAATGTCAGAGCAAGCATTCACTATCTCTAACTTTAGTTCCACCTTCAGATCATGATTTTAAGCTATTTGCTATCATCAGTGAAGGACAGGAATAAGAAAATAGATCTAGAATACAAACTCTGAGCATTTATGAAACAGTTTCTATTCAGCTTGCAAGCGTGAATCTTTTAGACACGTAATGTCTTCAAACTCAGCATAGCAAGCTAGATAGCTACATGGGTCTGATATCAGTTCAGCATCAACACATAGCAGAAGCCTCTACAATATATATCATTGCAAGAAAGACCTAAAAGGTACATTTATGAAAAAAAAAAAAAAACACAAGTTAAAACT
Organism: Epiperipatus broadwayi; assembly: GCA_028023455.1. Taxonomy (NCBI): domain Eukaryota; kingdom Metazoa; phylum Onychophora; class Udeonychophora; order Euonychophora; family Peripatidae; genus Epiperipatus; species Epiperipatus broadwayi. The sequence continues at coordinate 11,055 of JAQFVV010006921.1, read as the reverse complement.
TGCTAATGCTTGTATTTATGACAATAGATGGCGTTCTACCAAACTTACGCTTGACAGTGTTTTTGGTAGAATACCATCTATTGTCATAAATACAAGCATTAGCAAGTTTTAACTTGTGTTTTTTTGTTTTTCATAAATGTACCTTTGAGGTCTTTCTTGCAATGATATATATTGCAGAGGCTTCTGCTATGTGTTGATGCTGAACTGATATCAGAGCCATGTAGCTATCTGGCTTGCTATGCTGAGTTTGAAGACATTACATGTCTAAAAGATTCACACTTGCAAGCTGAATAGAAACTGTTTCATAAACGCTCAGAGTTTGTGTTTAGATCTATTTTCTTATTCTGTCCTTCACTGACGATATCAAATAGCTTGAAATCATGATCTGAAGGTGGAACTAAAGTTAGAGATAGTGAATGCTTGCTCTGATGTTTATGTAAACAAACTTACGCTTGACGGTGTTTTTGGTAGAATGCCATCTAATGTCATATATATATATGGTACTCTCACCTTTCGTTTGATACATAAATAGAAAATAGAAAACTAGCTCCATAAATAATAATGCATCGGCTAAAATACTTATAATCTTAATATAATCAATAATAAATATATACTATCATAATTTCTACCATTCGCTAGCTGTAAATAAGTAGTAAATGATATTTGGTTTGACTTATGAAAATTAAACTAATAAAATACTAATAAAATCATGAGACAATTTAGTAATGATACAGCAGTAATGAATTGCATTGAACCTATATCCCTTAGGATACACTCTCAATGGTATAAGAACACTATCCCCCTAATACTTCAAACAACAATAATAAATCTATAGTACTCTTACGACTTTAACAATAAGAAATAATTTAGTATAATATTACTAAACTAAACTCTAATCTCTTTTACTAAAATACAATTATAATAATCTCAGGTTCTTGAAAAATAAATCTAATCAATTTTAAAATACCTACTGCAGCCAAGTATGATAAGGGATTTTATATCATTCTTAACTACATCTAACTAATAATAATAACAATAATAATAGATAATATTCTTACTCCTAATTAAGTAATTATTAATCTTATCTACTATTTAATACTATGATAAGTAATAATAATGATAATAATAAGAATAAATAATAATATAATTCTTTGTTTCTCATGTGGCATCTTAATTTGGCATAATCTGAAATATGTGGCAACAAAATAATATTAAAATTCTATGTAATAAATTATGTTATCAATTATGACTATAATAATATTATTGCAAAAAAAAATATTCAAAATATCATACTCTAGACAATTATTATTTCTTAAAATAAATAATTTATTTATACTGTGCAAATGTATCATATTTATTTTTGATTCTGTTAATCAAGTATTTGTGATGGTGAATAAATCGGCATAACACAGAGATTTATAAAACAATTTTAAAAAATTATTACACTATTCATTAAAATAAAACAAAAAGTATATACAATATTTACCAGCATCCTTAATAAAATCTAACAAATATAAATCTAAATAAAATAAGATTATGTTATATATTATGATTGCACCAAAAAAATAAAACCAGTAAGTAAATAAGCCTTCACTCTGACTTATGTACTATTTGACTTATGCATTATTTGTTACATAATGTAAAATGAAAATAATCTAAATCTACACTTCATAGTTTAATGCAACTGTTTACTAATTAATTAAATAGATGATATAGCTTTAATTCAATGTATACAACAATATCAATTCTAAAATAATAATGTTCATTTTTAAAATGGGTTTTAAAATTATTCCATAAATAAAATTGAATTTAACAAAAATAATGTTTTAATGTTATTTTAGATACTATTGCTTGGCACCAGTCTCAATCCTTATATGTTTTATGCTTTTTTAAAAAAAATAATATTCATAAAATACAAATATTCCTCACACTTTTTGTTGTCCATGTTGCTGTTTTCATCTTTAAAATATGCATAGATTTGTGTAAAAATCAAACATATTAAAATTATTTAAAAGTACCATGAATAGTTGTCATTTCCTTTATCAGCAAAAATTGTTTAATAAAATATAAAAAAGTATTTATGATTCGTTATTATTCCAATATTAGCATTTACATTCAATTTTATTTGTATTTACTCTTAATCCAAACAATAAAATCCTATCTTATTTCTTTTGAAATAACAATACTGCAATCCAAAATTATTCATTATTTCTTTTCATAAAATACTATGCTACACAATGTAATAATTGTTGAAATTAAGATAGCAATACAATGCATAGGACATGAAGGAATGATTAGAGTAAAGACTCAATAATATAAAATATATTATTCTAATCCACATGGAAACAGTGTAAAAGAATAGATATGAATTTTCTGTCCAATACCTTTAAAAATTATGTCCAAGCTATTTATTCAACTCCTTCAGATCATTATAAAATACAAAAAAATACCAACACTGTCCACGAAAATACATACAAGACAGGGCTATGTTAACTGTACTTGCATAAAATACTAAGATAAAATTATAGGCTATTTCCTATCTTCTTCATAGATCCTACATATAAGCATCCAAGGACTTCCTCACATACTTCCCTAGTCACTATCGATTAAATCTTCACAATAGATTTAACAATCTACATCACAAAATAACTAGCATTACTTCTTATAACAAACAATGTTAACATATGATACTATCAATCCAGAACTACGATAAGAAAAAAAGGTTGTATTCACTTAAAAACTCAGCAACAAAAATACAAATGACATTGTTTTAGAAAATATTAAAATCAATATTCAAATATTTCAAAAAATATGGTTCATTCAGTAAAGACTCATATAAAAAAATCATGAGAATCAATTAATTATATTAAACTGTAATATAATAGAAAATATATGCATATCTTTTTAAAATCGTAGCTTATATTAGAATAATAATAAAAAAATATATGTAATTAATGCACACACATATGTTCGTACATTCATGTGATAAAGCAATATTTCAAAAAAATATCCCAAGCAACTATTAAAAAAAAAACCCTAATAATAAAAGATATCATCTAATGATTAACAACTATAAAAAAAATACCTAGTGACTGTCTTATAAGTCACTACTTTTTAGATGTCTTCTGGTACAAATTTTAGCATAAGAAAACATATTAATCAAAAAAAATATCAGTCATTCAACACACCAATTATACTTTTAATATGTTTGCAAAAAAACTTTAAAATCTTAAAATATATTTTTTTTAAATATGAATGTTAATGCTGTTAGAATAAATAAAAATATGTGAAGTGTAATCTTTCCTATTTAACAATAAAATCTTAATACTACAGTTAGTATATGTAAAATTATAATAAACTAAATTTACAAAACTCCATCTCTTCTTTTCATATAGTTCAATTTTAAAAAGTTTTTTTTCTTTCTTCCAAAACAATGTTTTCCAAATTAATTCCTGGTGTGGTTGCTATGTGACTAATATCATCTGAAAGTTTTTTAAAACATAACTCTTTCTCCCCTCAGCATGATTTCCCACAAATATAAAAAATGAAGTCAACTTTTAAATCCAAAAATATTTAAATATTTATTATTAATCCTGTTCTGAAAGTCTATAAAATACAGTCTATTGTCTTTAGCTTTCCAGGATCATAATCATTAAGGTGATCACTTGAAAAATATTCTGTTAAGAAATCTCCAGATTTTTTTTCCATTCACGGGAATTATATCAGTAATGCATCCTTATCGGTGATATATACTTAACAAGTATATTTGCAAAAAATATGCATTTTATTCCATTCAAAAATATTTTATAGAAATGCAGATCTAAAGACATTTATAATGTTATACTCAAATATTCCATGATTTATTTCTTTAGTCAGAATAATATTAATTTTTAATTATCTAGTTTATTTCTTTTTCTGTCAAGCAATTATGAACAACAGTTTTTATGTTATATCACAATAATTATGGTATTTATGTCAAGAACTTGATAAGCAATTAATATCCGTAATAATGTTTGTCTTTTTCTTTCAATCATTTTTTATAGGAAAGATTTGTAATAACTTTTAAATCAATATTTTTTTTTAATTACTGCAATTTAAAAAAAATATGTAGGTGATAGTATAAACAAAGAACAATATATTTTTATGCAAAAAAATTCAATGTTAAGTTCTTTCCAAATTTTAAAGAAATATCCAGTATTAAATATTTTCCATATAATTTTTGTCATACAAATAAAGTTTTTTAATATCTTTAAAATATAATGCACAAATATGCTAGTCCATTGTGTAATATTTCCACATAACATTTTTGTAAATATCCAAAGCATTAAAGATAAATGACTAGACAAATGCTGAGAGGTCATCACACCCATCTTGCAAGCAAGTAGTTGGTTGCAGATGGGTGTGGGTTTGTGTCCTGGCCGAAGCTATGACATATAAAAACATGTTTAAAATTATACTTTTCTTTATCAGCTGTACTTTCATCATTAACACTTTTAGGCATATTATCTCTGTTATATAATCTATAGTTTTACCATGAAGTTGGCTTAAGATTAAATAAAAATATCTAGCAGGCAATTGGTTTAATTTAATCACACACAATTGCTTTAATTTAATAAATTGATAATCCTTCAAACTTTTCTTAAAATAATAAAAAAATTAAAAATTATGACTAATTGCCTGTGGATTTCTATAGTTTTAATAATATATGTCAATATAATAATAATAAGTGTCTGAAAAATGAGAGCATCCACTTATATACCAGACATAACTTGCAATCTGATTGGTTATTTAATCTTCAACTTATGATCTAATTTACATAATTGTCAATTTTATGTTATTAAAATTTAGAAATAAAAATCATGACTATACTATAATATTAAATATTATTACAATATTCAATTTTAAAATAATTTTACAACTCTACTGAAACAAATTAAACATGTTAAAATAACATTTTTTTTTTAAAAATAATGCTTTATTAATTGATCTAATATTTACTTTTAATGCATGTATTTTTTTTTAAAAATTTAACTACCACTATTTTAAAGACAACCAATTAAACTTTTTTTTATATATTTTATTTTATGATATACAAATGTGTTCAATTTTTAAAAAAAAAAAACAATTCTGAAAGTAATTTTGAAACTTTCTTTTAAAAACCTTGCATGCACACATAAAATACATACATTGTTAGTCACATGACTTTTAAAATCCAGACAGAATGTGTTGCAATTATTTATATTCACTGTCTGCAATGAAATTAATTAAATATTTAAGTATAAAATATTATATTGTAAAAAATAATAAAATATAATAATAGAATTTGGAATAATAATTTTGATATTTTTTAGCATTAAAGAAAATTGATTACATTTGTACATTCCACAAAATACCAAACTATTAATAAATAATTTATAATATAAATTTAATCTACTTTTATTAAATACATATAGCTTATTCAATTTTAAATCATTATTTTAAAAATTAGCTTTGCACATATTGTTTAATAAGATTTTTAATACATGACTGTCATTATTATCATTATGGCCAGTTCTCATAACCATGCAAAATTATAATATTTAACATTTACTTTGTAATTTTAACATTTTAACACAGCTTTTAAATATTTACAAATTTAATTTAATCTTAACAAAGCTTTTTTTAAAACCCTATTAATATCACTATATCACTTACAATCCTTAAATTTCTATTAACTTTAAAATTTTTAAGAATTTGTCTTACAAAACGTCTTTGGACCTAATAAAAAAGGTATAGTACATATGATCAAAGCTGTGAATCTTCTAGTTTCACTCTTGTAAATAATACAAATTGAACTAATTATTATAATAGTTTAACTTTGTACTTTTACTATTCAATGTTTAAAAATGTGTATTACTATATTAGTATATAAAAAAATATATGTAAAATAAATCTTAAATCATTTATGCCAATAGAAAGACTTGTGTAGCACTGTCACAATTTCTCTCCCTTTATATCAGATCTAAAAAACATTATTCTTAAGCTATCCACCAATCAGTTAGTGAGAGTTTTAGTGAGTTCTAGTTTTGTTTGTCCTGTATTTGTAAATATAACCCAAAATTATCTTTATTTTGAATTACAAGCATGCATATTTTACTATTTTTATGTGCTTTCTTTACTAATGAACAGTAGTGATTATATTTATTAATATAAAACATTAGAAATGATAAATTAAATGAGACTAGTAGTACTTAAAATAAGTAGTAATTTTTTTTCTAAATAGAGCTACACAGAATTATGAATTTTAAGACCAGAATAAATGAAAGCACAAGAGATTAAAAAATTGTCAAGATTTAACATTGATATTTCTGTTGTTAGTAAAGCTTATTTCCCAACCAAAATATAAAATAAAAGAACAGATGGACAACTACAAGATGTTTTTCTTTGAAGGAACATATGAAAAATGGAAAATAAATACATTGTATTGGATTTGCCATAATATCTAATTTATAATGTTCTATTCTTGGAAATTTCATTGTATTAATGAAATGCTAATGGTGCTAAAACTTGCATTGCAAAGTGACACTAATATTTATTTTATTAGGGTATAAGGGTGTATGCTCTAATCAGAGATTATAATAATCTTGAAAAATAAAGCTTCTATTCCTTCCTGAATATCAGCTTTACAACAATACAATTAAAAATATTTTTCTTTTGGGAGAGTAGACATTGGACAAAAGATGTTAGAAATAATGATGCTGAGGCTACAAATTTAAACAATATGTTCCTATTGAATTTTTGGACAACATAAACATTTATTACTAAAAGCACTTTATTTAGACAGGATATTGAACATTTTAGACTATATACAACCACAATATTGTCTGATCTTAAGATATGCTTCAACTGTCCCACTTTAAAAAAACAAGGGGAATAAAGAAGATTGCAACAATTACTGTAAAACATTGTTATTATCTTCTATATCAAAAGTAATTTCAAGAATTGAATTGAAAAGTTACCAGAAATCCAATATAGTTATGGGGATTAAAAAAGCACTAAACATGTAATTTTGTTGCAATATATATGCAACAAAAGTATGGAGAACAAAAGATTGACTTATATATTGCTTTTATTTATTTTCTCAAGACATTTAATTCATTTATTTAGGCAAGCATAGTATGACATTATTCAAAATTAGATAGTTAATCCACCCAGTTTTTACATGATTGAATGAGATGAAGATTTTTTAAAATAAGAACTGACATTGAACAAGAATATATATTTTCTCCAATATTATTTTTAATTGTTATATGAGTTGTCTTTGAAACTATTTGTAGATGATTTAATGTAACAGAGATTAGCTTGAGGTATGGAATTAATTTTTTTTTTTAAAAAAATGAAATTTAAAACAAGAACTTTATTTTTTTTTAATTCTGGATTTATAATATTGTGAAGATTCTATTATTATTATTTTTTCGATTTTAAAAGATGATTTACAGATAATACTAATATTTTTATTACGTCAATTAAAAACTTTGGTTTAATAAATAATGTCCAAAAAGTTATGTTATTTCTTTAAGTTTGCATGATTATCACATTGATATTTTTATTTTATAAGTAGAAAGGTGGACTCAGATATGGAAGTACAACACGTATTTCTATGTGCTGATGCCATTTTTAACAAATTAAAATAAAGAATATTTCTTCACAGAAATAATTACTGCAACTAAATTAACTCAGTCAGGAGCTGTTACTTTATCCAGTTTCACAGATGTAACAAAAACTCATTAGGAATAATACATTTAATAATGCTCAATAAAAGTTTAAATATAAAGTAACAATCAATATTTTTTTTAACTTCCTGAAAATGATAGTATAGAGTTTACTATTATAAAACACACATTCAATGGTTTGTACAAGCAAAACGAATAAACTATGCAATACTTTTTAAACTGTTTAATGATGAATTTGTTCATGGTAGAGATAGTTCATCTATTATTTCAAATATGTTTTAAAGAACTTTATTGATTTTTTTTTTCCATTGTGAAGCATTGTCAAAGAAAATAACACTTTGGAGAAATACGATTGGACATGATATTGAAATATGTAAGAAAGATAAGTTTTCTGCTGAATTATTAGCAAAAAGCAACAGCAAAATAGCAAAATAAACAAGAAAATGGACACCAAGTTATTGTACTATTCATATTACTATGTATAATCATTAGAAAACTCAATTTTAGAGTATTACTTGGCTTGTCTTTCTTTTCATTTTTTTATTATTTTCTTGCAGTTGTAATCATCATACTCTTTAGAAATGGGTACGATATCTATTTTTATTATAGTATAAAACAATCTAATAGTATATAATAGTATAAAACGAGGTACTAATAGTGTATATTGAAGAAAAAATAAGTATACACTTTGAAAAGTATAACAATTTGCATATGCAAAGTTGTTATATGTAATTAATAAACATTAAAACAGAATTATATATATATATATATATATATATATATATATATATAGACAGGCCACAATATATATATATATATATATATTGTGGCCTGTCTATAGGTAGTATGACCCTAAACAGAGGTGCCAAGCCCCTACATTAAACCCTAATTGGAATCTGGTTAGATACTATTAACAGACTTGCTATTTCCCAACCATTTTCTTTAACTATAATAATTAAATTTAAGTAAGGCTATTATTTATCCCAATTTACTTTTACATAATTAAACATTTCTAAAATAAGATGTATTTTAAATATAATCAATGTGAGACTCATTTACCTATAAACAGGTCACATCCCCTTAACATTAAACAAATACAAAATATTTGTTCAATGGCATGAGAATAACCAGATACTCCTTCTTATTAAGTATCTACATTCTCTCATGGCTAACAATAATATCCAATATATCACATCATATCATATCTATGACTATTAAGTTTTAATTCAATCACACATTAAATTAATCTGTTATATAATAACAGACACATTTTGATTCCTATTATTTTTGATAATTAAGATTGGCAATAATCATAAAAAAACTTTCAATAAGGAGATCTCAGGATAATCATTAATTTTATTAATTCTTTATACTACCTATGGAATATCAAGAGGGATTTTATGGATTTCAGTGGATAGTGCACAAATTAAAAAAGGCTTATAATTTAAATCTGTAATCAAGCTTTATCTCTATGTTCTTTAACCTTTTTTTGCTGATTATTTTATTGGCCGAGTGAGGGAAAAGCCAAAACATTTAATTGGTCAATTCACAAATGCAAGTTCACAAACTCAAGCATCAAAATATATTCATCTTTCATTATTATATTCACTTTAGTTTCATTTGTAAAAAGTACATTAATAATTTGTCAGGTTATGAAAGTGAACAAAAGTTTTTTCAAAAATATTTTTTTATTTGTAATTATAAAAATATTCAATAGTGGCAAATCTATAATGACCATTACTCACCAACCAAAATGTTTTGCTGATGTCAGTGATTTCTTTCCCAATTTTACGTTGCGGATAAGTAAATAAATTTTGCTAAAATCTTAACTATTTTTCTAAAATAATTTTATTTTTAGCATATTTTATCAAAATAATTTATAATTTGTCAAAAAATAATTTTAAAATGGTCTAAAACATTCGTTTATCATTTTGAAATGAAACAAAAGAAATTGTAGCAGTAAAAGTTATTGACAACTATTTTTTTTGTTGTCGAAATTTAACGGCCAATCAGATTCAATAAAGGACAGCCTTTTTCCTTTGTTAGACTTTCAATGTCAGTTTTACTGATTTTTTACTTGTAAAATAATTCAAGAGAGGGCAGCATCTTACGGAAATATTTTTAACCTTTAAAATAATGCAAAATCTTAACGGTAGTATTAAAAATGCCCAATTTAGAGCAACTGGAAGCTGTCACATTTTTAGCTGTAACTAGCAAAAATGAGGATAATACTTATTATTAAAGTAATATTGTTAACTAAACTGTAATAAACAGTAATACTTTTACTAATAATTAATATATCATTTAATTTTATATTAATAAAAGCACCTTCATAATTGACAATGTCATCAGTGACCTATGGGATCAAGGCAGCATGTAGCAAATAAAAATCTTTATTAAGAGATATGTGCTTAGAAAACTGTTATATTGCTTTAAACTGAATTGATTTCTCATTTTAATTTCAACCTGTACATTTTAAATTCATGTGATGATGTGACAATGAGCCCAGAAAAGGAAAGTGACATTTAAAACTTAAGTAAACTTTCAAAACAATAATGTTAATAATATTATTTACAAATCATTACAATAAACTTTCCATTTGACAAGTAATTTAACACAACTGTTATAATAAATTTGTATACAAACATAGTATAATAATAATAATAATAATAATAATAATAATAATAATAATAATAATAATAACAACAATGACAACAACAACATCATCAACAACAACAACAACAATAATAATAATAATAATAATAATAATAATAATAATAATAATAATAATAATAATAATAATAATAATAATAATAATAATAATAATAATAATAATAATAATAATAATAATAATAATAATAATAATAATAATAATAATAATAATAATAATAATAATAATAATAATAATAATAATAATAATAATAATAATAATAATAATAATAATAATAATAATAATAATAATAATAATAATAATAATAATAATAATAATATAAACAATGGAAAATTAATATTCTGGGTGTTTATAATGAAACAAAATTATACTTTTCCATAAGATATTGGGATATTATCTTTATGTATATGCTTATATATCACACATCCAGTTTTTTTATTAAATAATCATTCTCCCTTTTTTTCTCAATTCATGAACTTTTATTTCAAACTTCAAAATAATAATTGTAATAAAGTTGTATACATAGTGATAAAGTAACAATATAAAACAATTGAGAAAATATTGTTATAATTTTGGATGTTTATGAGAAAAACAAAATTAATATCACTATATTTCCTATAATAAAATAGCACCATTTTTGTTTATCAATAAGTACATGTAAACACACCCTAT